>JAOEHI010024811.1:0-26354 GCA_025447815.1 Percopsis transmontana
ATTTACTTTAATACAATGTTTATGTATATATATATATATATATATATATATATATATATAACACTACTTTTACACTACTACTACTACACACTATGTGTAGCATCCTTGGGGGGTCATGTCACAAACCCCTGCACGAACCCCTAAATGTAAAACCCCCTTTCTGCATTTGACATGTCTTGGTTGGTTACAGCATTTTATCCATAGCGGCTTACACTTAGTTAATCTGTCAACAGTTGAGCCGGTTAACCACCAGTGTTTGCAAGCAGATAACATTCTCCCAGAACAAGGACAGCATCATGTCATTTGGTTACTTCACTTATGCATTTTTAGTACATTACTCGAACGTTATCATTCACTCGAACGTTATCATTCACTCGAACGTTATCATTCACTCCCCAAGACAGTCAGTTTGCGTTCACAAACGGTCCCCAGACCGAGGCGTTAAAGTCTTTCTTCATTTCCACAGCGCGGGATGGAAACCGCTCACTAGCTCGTGCAAGCGGGCGGTCAGAGCAGCTCCGCTCGGGGCCGGGGGTGTGGGTCACGCCGCGTCCGCAAATTGGCCCACAAAGCGAGTGTCTTTAAAGAGCCTCCGATTCACCGCAAAGAGGTATGGGCCGCGGGCCGCGAGGGTCCCCGTTCCGAGGCTCCTTACTTTTTGTTTCGCACAAAAGTAGATGTTCCCGGTCCAACGCGGCACCAAATTGCCATGTATGAAGCAGCAAAGTAGATTTTATCCATTACCTCGGCTGCGCGGAGCACATTTTGCATCTCATTACCGGGCCTCCATGTGGCGTCTGAGCCTATCGCAGCCCGGGAGCAGCAAGATAACTGCACTCTCCAGCTCTGTCTTTTCCATTAAGTCATTTGTCACACAGGTGTTCCCGCCTCAGCTCTAAATGTGGCCCGGAATATAGAAGAGCCTGTGTCATTCTGAAATGGTGTGTGTGTGTGTGTGTGTGTGTGTGTGTGGGTGGGTATGCCTGAGTGTAGCTGTGTGCGCTTGTCTCTGCTGAATACTATCCACATGTGGAGCGCCTGCCTGTAAGCAGGGGTGGATTACCGAACCGGGCCCAAGGGAAAAGGGGACCCCGAAGCCAGAAGTAGCTCTATTAACTTTGACCTTTCACAGTAACAGAGCTACTGAAGTCCTACTGAAAAGCTAAAGGAGTAGCATAAACATTCACTTTAAAGATGTTACAAAAAAAAAATAAAACAACACGATACCTTTTAGTGTTCCCTTCAGTTTACCTCTAGGACTCCCTGCGAAATGGGCCTGTGTGGGCGGCTCCATTGCATTTACGCGTCCGTGCCGGGGGGCCCTTTGTCTCGTACTATGCCTATGCCTGGATGTGGCCCTTGGCATTTCCCCATGGTTGGCGCCTAGGATTGAAGCCCCCGTTCATGTCTCCCGTTGGAGACTCAAGTCAATCGGACAAATATGTTCTGCGTTTGACTTTTAATGAAATATAGCTTGATGTTTTGGTATGAACGGTAATCGCAAATTGTGAAGCTTTATATTAATTACAATAAGTATATTGCTATTTAGAAGCTAACGGTCAGAAGACTGTGAACTACATTACCCACACTGCATCACTTAGGCTTTCTGCTGTCCTTTAAGGATACGACAGTGGATGTATATTAACCCTGGTTGCTGCCGTAGCATAGCATAGGTTTACACCCATAGGAATATTTACATCCACCCATAACAGTAGAATCAAACAAACCAAGCATTTTGCATAATCATTTTGAAAAGCCTACAATGAACTACCAAACTAGGCCCTCAATGCTCACAAGATCCATTGGTGTTCCATGTTCAAAATCCTGTTAATTATGACTGATACCAGTTACAGTTACAGCATTTAGCAGACGCTTTTATCCAAAGCGACTTACAATTACATTGTTCAATTACACGGAGCAGGTAGGGGTTAGGCATCTTGCTCAAGGATGCTTACAGGTAAGCCGACTCTGGGGCTCGAACCCACGACCTTCTGGCTGGGAGTCTAACACCTAGACCACTAGACTATCCCGCCCCCGTAACAGTTGGAAGCCAAGCCAAGCCAAGCGTGAGCTGGACTACAGTAGGGTCACTGGTGATTCTATCATTACGTTTTGGCTTCGTTGCCTGGTTGGAGCTACATGAAGGTGCTAATGTCCTGGCAGGTTAAATACATGCAGCATGGGTAATAGTCCCACATGAAGGTCAGCATTTTGCAGGGCCTCGTGGGGGAAATGCCCTTGAAAGTTCATAAAATGCCACACAGCTCATAAAGGCCTCCTATTCCAACCTTGTTCTATATTCTGGTTTATGACCAAAACATTATGGGCCCAAGTTATAGGATCATAACATTGGGATCAGACAAAAAGGCACAGGGGATTATTCCCCTGGTGTGAGCCAGCCTTAGCTGTGAGTTCAATGCATTGCAGTTGAATTAATGAACAATAATCATTTTTAACAGTTGAAGGGGCAAAAGTCAATCAGACCCCAGCAGTTTTTATCCAAACAACCGTAAATGCAATTGTTTTACTTTTTCACGACCTAAATACTGTATGTGTGCATGGAAAAAGCTAATGGTTAATGACCATGGCATATGACCATGGGTCTCTGTACCACTCAGCATAATGGCTTTGTGTGTGCTTGTATCCAGCCATGCTCTTGAGATTGGCATCCACACGGTGTGGCGTTGAGAGTTCTGCTAAGTGCCTCCTCTCAACTGAGGGATTGGCTTCATGGTGAACAGAGGCAGGATAGGTTAGTGGGTTAGTGGTTGGGCTGGCCGACTCCCAGCCGAAAGGCTGTGGGGTCGATAGTGAGCATCCTTGACCAAGATACCTAACCCCTAACTGCTCTGCTTTGGATAAAAGTGTCTGCTAAATGACATAATTGTTAATTGTGAATGGAGGGTTTAAAATACTTATGAAATCATGTAATAATACTAGATCTTACAAGCTACCCCTTTAGCATACAGTTAAAATTAAAAAAAAAGGTCCTTCTGTTATCAGTGGCCTGCGTTATTGGCGTTATTGATAATTAATTACAAAGAGATACGTCAAAGAAAACAACAGCTGTTACTACTCACTGCAAATTTCGCCTGATCCAGTAGGCCTATGCCTTTGGAGAGTTCCCACGAAAATTACTTTGAATATAACGTCATTGAATGACTGTTAACACATTTAACAATGATCTTTAGATAATCCAAGTTCACCTACCTAATTCATGAGTAGTCTCTGCAGGGGTATAATGTCCATAACTCACTCGTTTGTTACTTGTCACACTCAGAAGGGTACATGATCGGCAATAATAAATGCACGGGAATGTTTTCCTGACGGCAATCGCACCACTCGGCTTATCAATAACTACTGACATATGAGTAATACTTGTGCTGTAGCTTTTTCAATAGGCAGTGAAAAGGAAAAAAAATTACTTTAAAAGCAGCGGCTGTTTTATAAGCAGTTGTCAAATGTGCTGACGGCAGGAGCTGTCAATTTTCTTCTGCTGAACTGCTGTCAATGAACCGCACAGACTGTATTCTTCCACTGTGATGACTGTATTCTTCCACTGTGATGACTGTATTCTTCCACTGTGATGACTGTATTCTTCCCCCAGAACACAAATTGGGTATGAAAGTAAAAAAAAAAAAATCATAATTACAAATCATAAAGGGTTTAGTTAAGCTAAGCTTTTTCACACAAGAAAATTGGTATCACCGATATGCTAAGTCACATACAATATATTTAAGTCTGTACCGGACAACTTGGCAAATTAGTGGCCACTCTGGTGATGAGCTGCAACTGCACTCTGCATGTTGTTGAAAGGTGTCATATTTTTTGTTTTGTTTTTACTTTCAGCAGATCTGCAGAAAAGTGACTGTTACCGTAGTTTGGGAAGGCAATTGTTATCATTAAATATTAATATTTTACCATACCAACGACATCCAGTGTGGCTTTAATACGCAGGGAATCTAGGATGTTGATCCCCAGTGGAGTGGATCTGTACCTTTACTCTGGGCGCTGTTAAGATGTCCACCGTGTGACTCTTCTTTTTTTTTTTTGTCTCTCACTGCTCACCTTCATCATCAATAAACCAATTAGCCTGGACTTGGCAGGGTCGCGGGTGTAGAGGAGACACATGCTGCCTGTTCACGCCCGCGCGCACGCGCGCGCACTCACACACACACACACACACACACACACACACACACACACACACACACACACTCTTACACACACACACACACACACACACACACAGCATGTGCATGCAGAGTGACGCGACATTTCGAATCTTCATACATAATTCCACAAGAGTTTCACATCGGCGTAAGTTTAGCAAACACACAATACTATGGAAGCCCTGAAACGCATGTGATAAAAAAATTTGAAAACCTAACTTTTTATATGATTTGATCTGGTTATTTTAAGATATGAAGTCGTAATTTCGAGATACAGTATTTTATTAGTTCAAGATATTTGACTTAGTATCTTGAACTAATGAAATACTGTAGTATCTCGAAATTACGACTTAATATCTTGAAATAACGACTTTATATCATTATTTTCAGATATGATCTTGTAATAACAACTTAATATCTTGAAATAACAACATACAACATACATCTCAAAATTACGACTTCATATTTTGAAATAACAACATACTATCTTGAAATAACCAGATAAAATAAGTTTTATTTTTAATTTTCTTTCAACACATACGGTTCAGGGCCTCCGTACTAAAATACAGTTTCAGTTAATAACTGTTTTTTTGTAAAGCCTCGTTGTGAACTAAGGAGCAGTGTCCACACGAATGGTTGTCTGTTCACTCGTGCTTCGCATGCTTTATTCCACAGTTTGCAATAGTGCAACACACACAGGACTTGCACACTGCCTGTAGAGTAGATTATATCCACAGGTTTGTAGCAGATCCTGCTCCCTGGTGCCCATGGGTCTGGCCCACGCTCCTTTTACTGTGGAGACGGGCGATTAATAATTGCCCACACCTGTCCCCTAATCCCCAAGCCCCGTGAACCACGCCTCCCCACAATCCCTTCCACACACAGACAGAGCTAAACCACGCCCACACCCCCACACTCGTTTTTATTTTTTATTTCAGTTTTCTCCCACCTAGTTTTCGTTATTTTGTTAGTTTTTGTTAACGATAATAACCTTGACACACACACACACACACACACACACACACACACACACACACACACACACACAAAGTGCTCACTCGCGGGTCGTTTGTTCATGTTGCCATATCCGTGTACCGGCAGAGATGAATACAAATCAGCTCGGTCGTGTCTGTCTAGTTTAAAGGACTATATATAAATATTCAGAAACCATTTAGGCAGCAAATGGAAGGACAGATATCCCAGTGGATTAACAGGAAGAAACAGAGGCCATTAGTCACCGGTAGAAGATGCATTAGCTAGATGAATTCAGTGTCAAGCAGGGTACAAGAGCCCAAATTCAGGGAGAATTATTCTTGTTCAGCCAACAACACTGACTCTAATCTGTCTGTCTGTGTGTTTGAATGTCTGTTGTGTGTGAGCAGCCAGAACGATGCACAGTTACTTATGGCTGAGGCTCAAAGCCAACACAGGGCACACTGGATACCGCGATCAATATTAACCGCGTGCAAAAGATAGAGATCACTTTGGTGTAATGGGGCTCCTGAATTGTTAAATACAGCAACAACAAAAAAAAAAACCCCACTTCAATAACACGCAGCCTTTGAATTTAAAATGCATCTCTTGCCTAGTTCGTTAGCTCCTGTTGATACTGAGCTCAGGTTTACAAAGAGAATAATATCAATAACAGTATATACTGTATCTATCTGTGTGTCTATCTATCTGTCTCCTTATACTGTAGTTAAAGAAATTTGCTCCTTGACTATTGGTAAGTAGCTGTGCCTTGTAGCCGAGCCCCTGTGTAATTGTAGCACAGCTTTAAAAGTGGTTAAGGGTCACCAGGTTACTCTATTACACTGCTAGCAGATCAAAATCACCTCCCACACTCCCCGGGGAAACAGATAGCTATTACATAAAAAGGCAACTCTGCTGCATACGCCTCGACAGACGTGCACATTACTTTGTAGCGGTGCGGCGGGCAGAGATTGGCTAAAAAGTAATCCATTTTAATAGAGCTGTCTCCATATTACCGTCAGCTTTCTCGCGCTGTGTCCCCTCCTGTTTTCATACGAGACAGTAGGCTATATGCTAGAAGAGTGTGTGTGTGTGTGTGTGTGTGTGTGTGTGTGTGTGTGTGTGTGTGTGTGTGTGTGTGTGTGTGTGTGTGTGTCAGCAGAATAGTGTACATAATGAAACAGCCACTGCAGCGATAGGAAACTTGAAATAGCTTTGAGGGCAGAGAATATTTATTCACTTTAATGATCAGGGCCTCTATTGACTTTGTGGGGAATCCAATATTCAGCCCGCGAGGCGGTGAGAATCTCTCACGTCGCGCCACGATTTCAGGGGGGGATCTGTTGCACAATAAGCATTTATAACCTTTCAGAGGCACCGGCACCGGCAGACACCGGCAGACTCCTGCTCAGACACGTGTGCACGTGCAGTCAAGGGAGGGAATTGTGAATGTCATGTGTGAAAATGTCATCAAATAATAAAAGTATTGCATCTGTCATGTGGAGTCGCTTCATTTGCATGGAGCGCTACGGGGAAATGGATCTAAAGAAATATATATACATATACTGTGCGTGTGTGTATGTGTGTAGATCCACATGCACAGTATATTATATATATATACTGTATAAATATTATTTTCATCACACACACACACATACACACACACACACACCCACACACACACACACACACACACACACACACACCAACACAGCACCTGTCATCTGTGTGCGTCAGTCAGTCGGTCGCACCAAGCTTCTCTGCTCACTCCCGGTGTCATGCCCTCAGCCGGCTGTAGGGGGCGGCGCTGAGTCAAAACATGATTTTGGGGGGGGCAATAGACGTGTGTGTGTGTCAGAACCCATAGTGTCTGTCGCCAGTTCAGTGGCGGCGCCAGAGCGGTGTCCGGGGCGCTGGACACCCTGATATCTGATTGGCCACCTCGGGTGCCACCCTAAAATTTGATTCGCTATCACTGGCAGTTTGATGCTGATTGACATCTCATTTCACCTCTCATTCAAAGAAGCGTTTATTTTGACATCCGGCGGCGCCTTTTTCAAACGAGGAGGAGAAAGAGAGAATACTTCCACAGCTCTCGTGTCTCGCGAGCAACTGCCACATCTATAGCACTCGTCTATGACAGGTGAAGTAGGCGTGGCCAGCCCAGGGAATGAACATTTCATTTCCTGTTTGTATCGACGCTCTCATGGATCAGTGCTTACTGGTTTATTTATTTAATGTTTTCATTGGTTCTCCTAATCAATTCTCTCTTAATTACACTCGCTTGTTATTGTTATTGTTACAGAGTTTTACTGGATGAAGTGTGCCCTATAAACTCACTCTCACATTGGAATCACACTGAAAATGACTCGATAGATTCACAAGTCGTGCTTTCACTCTTGTTATTCTGAGGACTGAGTACAATATGTAAATACGCTGCACACGAAACGTCCCCATGGATCCATATTGAGCAGAAGCCAAACAAGTGGTGGGGGTACGTGTTGGTAAAAGCCCTCAGAAGATTACCAAGTCAGACTTTGCCTCATCTGTGCAGGGCGTGTGGGGTGGTGCGTAGATAGGTCAGTCTGCAGAGATGGATTGTGGGCAATCTAATCAATCACAAATAATCACTAGCCTTACAAGTGACAGTTTGGTCCACGGCAGTTGATACTACACACAAGTGGCTCTCAAACCCCCCGACACAAAAGATAATATAAAAAACATACAACCATTAGCACCGTTGAAAAATGAATGCATGCGCATTTTAGATACTACCAGATACTAGACTAATAGGTTTATTATAATAATGACAAAAACATTATTTAAAAATCTTAAAATCTTGTGGCCCCCGAAAAGCATTTCACAATCCGCCAACCGACCCCCAATGTTGAGAACCTGTCCTATGATGAAGCACTGCAGCAGTACGTGTCAGTGCTGTGAAGCCCTGTGGAGGGCGCTGTAGAGACGCGGTCAGACAGACAGCCATGCCTCAAGTTAAGAGGAGCATATGGTACAGTAGCTTGGATGGTAGGGCTGATCTTCACCCCCCCCCCCCCCCCCTGCTTCAGGGAACTGCGGCGAGGGTACGGGTGAATAATGGGTTGATGAATAAAAACGTTTTTTTTGGGCTCTGCATTCCTGCATTCCTGTCACGTGTACGTGCTGTTTGTCTAATCTCTCTCTCCTACGCCGCTGAGAAGTGTGAAGAAAAAACAAAAGCCGCTGCAACAAGCTACGGGCTAGCCCGACCCGGGTTGTTCACAAGAAGCATTTGTTATTTAAAACCACAGTTTCCCATTATCATGATTATTTTATAAGTGGATATTTGTTTCCTTATGTTATTTGGCTTGGCGCCAGGGGCCCTGATGATTGAATTTCCATTAAGAGGGAGGGGGCATGCGTTAATAGGGGGTAGATAAGCATTACAGAATGGCCGGCACACTGTGTGTGTGTGTGTGTGTGTGTGTGTGTGTGTGTGTGTGTGTGTGCGCGTGCGTGTGCTGTGAGAGAGGAGGCGAACACTGTATGGATGGATGGCTAATCAATATGTGCAGGGCAGAGCAGATGAAAAGAGGAGATGCTTATTTCTGAAATAAAGTCATACCACAGTTATGGCGACCATCCGAGCATTGATTGAGCCATTGATTCATTATTGGGAATACTTCGGGGAGACGCTCCACTGCCTGGGACACACGACCGTCCTTGGATCAGAGTTATGTGCTTTGGCCCATTTCTCTGTCAAACCCTTTTTTTTATTCACCTTGTGCTCATGTGATCTTTTGCCTTTGCTGTTGTGCTAGGCAATCAATTACCCTCCAAAATAAAGGTCAGCTCGAATATTGATGTTTGGACACCGGTTTGCCCTGCTCTATTATGACGGTTGACTCTAGCGGAAAGGATTCTTCCCACTGGATGTGGAGGGAACATTGGCCAGCCTATTAAAAGCAAAATAAAGTGGCCACACTCAACAGCCAGAAGAGATCAGTAAACGACTGTACTACTGCACAACGCTACTGCACACGTATTTGTCGACTAGATTGCACACCCAGGAGCCCCTGCTCCCCCCTCCCTGATTCTTGACAAAAATATCTGGCTGACCTCAATATGTGCACTTGGCTCTGAAACATGAGCCAAAATGACCCGGAGTGAATTGTCTTTCTTTGGGCATTTCACCCTAGACATTTCACAAATGAAATCTGACAACATGTCTACACCATCAGGAATTCCACATGGATATGGTTCTCAGTTTACACGTTCCATGCGTATTTACGTGAACGTTCACAATAGCAAGTAAACACACATGAGCACAAACACATGATGACAAACGCATACTTGTAGTTTTAAATCTACAAGTATCGGTCCGCATGTGAACACGGGGAGAAAACGCACACAACACGAGATACAGCAGGCAATCTGGCTGCTCTTCCTGTAGCCATTCGATTACTTCTAAATCCCTCCCTACATGTGGATATGTCCCTGTGTCACTTTGTGTGTGTCTGTGTGTGTGTGTGTGTGTGTGTGTGTGTGTGTGTGTGTGTGTGTGTGTGTGTGTGTGTGTTTAAGAGAGAGGCACAAATGCTGAATGCACGTCAGTGGTTCGGGCCCACAGTCGTGATTGGGGTTATACTACAGCTGCTTCTGCCAGACGGGGTTTGTGCCTCTCCTACAAGCTAGCCCTGTTCATTTGACTCTCACTCAAAAGCTTCTAGTACATTCTGCACAGAGGCCATGATTCTGCAAAATGCTCGTTCAACATAAAGACTCAGCGCCTTCAAGAATTTCATCATCCCTCACGAGTCAGAGATGTTTTGTAACAACGGTGTAAAGGTTAATGGGCCTCCTGTACTTTGGGGTTTAACATTTTATTGACGTTTCTTGGCAAGCTATCGGTACTGTGTTAAGCTAAGGTGTCTTCGGCTTTTATTGGTTTGTCTCTTGATGGTGTGCAGTTAAAAAATACATGCCGCCCTCCTTTAAAGTTTCACTCGACAATTGTGTTATATTTTACATTTTGAAAAAAACAACTGTGCATAAAAGTGTACATGGTTGTAGGGGGAGGGGTAGAGAAGATGTGAGCCTATGAATGCTTTAGAGGGCAGGAGTAGCGAGGAGTGCCAGCCACTCAGCACTCAGGAGCGGGAAGGACGTGTTTTCCGAGTTTTGAATGGAAACAATAATGCTTTTGCAATGCTGGTTTCAACCACCAGGGGAATTCCAGACACAACTGTGCATCTAATAAGAAACCATTTTGTTTGACATTTGCAAACACTAAGAATAGTCCTAACTGTCCATTACACCTAGGTACAGTGTACACAAGGTACAGTACAAAACAAGTAAAAGTAATACATACAAATATGCAGTAAAAAGGCAGCGCAAAAATATACCTCAAGTGTATCATCTCAGTAAATTGCCAAACACAGCCATCTCTGTTGTCGTGTTAACAAAATAAAACACTCCACCGAGGTTACACAGCAGATAAAGGAAGATAAAAAAGCACAGCACAGATTTTCCTTTTTGTTGCAGTAAGGAGTAAACAATTGTGAATTTATAGGTATTGCATACTAAGAGCTCGCCTTTTATAAGTAATATGTCAAAGTTGAAAACATTTGAAGAAATGGTTTGCAGAAGTCTGCCCCATGTTTTCATGCAGAATATCAATAAATGTTTGTAAATGTTGCCTTTATCATCACCTTAGTTAAATGCTACTGCTTATTTGGGGCTTGCTGAGGGCACAGTGCACGTTTTGCTTCGCATAAAACCACAAGTCTTTTAACACAGCTGCCAGTTTAATGGCTCATTTATTTGCATGTTCCCGCAGAGGTTCCTGGGGGCTGGAACGACATTGCTAAATTAACAAGGATGCACTCACTTGCTATCACCGAGGTGGCTAACTATATGGAAATAGGGTTTACCTGTCCTGGCCAAATGGAAGGCAGCCTGCGGATTTGTACTTTTCACTGATGTAAGGACAGAACTTACAGAAATGGTGAAAATGTCACGCCAGGCTGCCAGTGTATTAAAGAAAACTACATTAAAAAAAAACAATTTGTAAAACTCTACAGATTATTTAAATGAGTCATGGTGTTCATATGTGATGCCCTCCACTTGATCTCTCTCTCTCTCTCTCTCTCTCTCTCTCTCTGATGGCCTGAGCCAAGACAGAGCATCGCCAGCTGCTTCTCATCCGTCAATCAAGTCTCCTACAAAGACTCAGCTCTGCCACACTCACCTACATGGCCAGGTTGGAGTACCCGCTCAGTCAGTCTGTGTTTTCTAGCCACGTTGGTTTTTCTCGTTGCTCCCAGCAACAGTGTTTCTCCTCTCCCTGCAGGTCCGTCTGCTCTGCCCCGGTCCCGGTCCCGGTGCCTAGCCTCTCTGCCCTGGATCCCCGTTTTGGCTCAGCTTCACTCTTGACTCTGGTCCTACCCAGCCTTGCCTTCCTCCTGCCTAGCTCTCCAGCCACCAGACCAGTCCTCCACTCTCCCAGGCTTCTCCTCTGCTCAGCTCAGTCCGGGGTCATACCCCCCCCCCCCCCCCAGACATACATTAGCCTTATACATCGCTGTACTGGTGGATAGTTTTGGCAACAACCACACGCACAAGACATTTACTCTTAAATGTCCATATTTCTACTCTTCAAAGGGACTGGATAGTTTTGACTGTAGCACATTATTGGGTTGTGGGTTGTTGTGGGTTCGAGCCCCGGAGTGTGCTTACCTGTAAGCATCCCTGAGCAGGATGCCTAACCCCTACCTGTAATGTAATGTAATAGCAGCAGTCGCTTTGGATAGAAGCGTCTGCTAAATGACCTAATTGTAATTGTCTGTTGTGTTTATTCAGTATTCCTTTGGTTATTGTCCACAAGGTAAATAATAGCTGCTGTAGTCCTCGGGAGACAATCACACAGACAGACAGACATAAAGGCGTGTTGTTCGTATAACAAAAAATAAAATTAACATCGGCCCTGCTATCTCAACACAGTGTTAATAAAATAAAGACCCCCCGGCCAAAAGTCACGCAAACATGGAAGTCCTCCCTTGTGAAACATTGGTAGGCTCCATGTTTCTAAGCAACCGTGGTGGGTCTTCTTCTGTTTCCTGCTGTCCGCTATTTGACTGTGTGTGTGGGTTGGTCCGCGGCATCTGCCCTGAACACCCAAGGCGATGTCAGGACATGTACTCTCCACCATCGCGTAATTCCTTCTGAAATGGCCAACCGTGTTATGCCGACTTCAAGGGAAATGTAAATCTTTACGCGCTTGTCAAGTCCTCACTACTGCATATAGCCTAATGCTAATGTGTTTGTTGCTTGGAAAGCTGCTGCATTTGGTCACTGAATTCACCAAAGTCCTTCATCCCTTTGTGCACTCTCGTGGTTAAACCCACGTATACTAGGGTGTTACGAGAAAATGGTAATTTCTTCTTCTTTATATTTCTTTTACAGCCAGAGGGGTTGTATGTAAGCATCCCCTGGGCTTGGCTGCATGAAGGGTTTCTGACTATTAATAAGTACTGGATTGTAGTGGCTCTGCCACAGACATTGACCGCAAATTGTATCACAACACACACGGCAAGTCACTTTGCATTCTGGGCCTGTGTGTGCGAGCCGTAAGATAATAACTTCCGCGCAGTAAATTGCTTTTTACCGCGCTAATTTAGCCATGTTTTATTGGTCTTGCGCGTGAACATGCGCGTGAACTGTTTGTAAAGAGTCTGGATTAGCCGATATTAGGCTTTATGGTTTATTCCCACAGCATGATGGATGCCGGATGACACATTAGCATTAACAGTTTCCGTGGCCTGCAGAGGTGATCAGCTCCGGTCTGGTCAGGTAGACTCCAGACTGTTTGCTGAAGGGAAGGCAGGCAGTCATTTTTGGTGAGGCTAATGGGGCTATTTCTCACCTCTGCGCGGCAGAACTCTGCCATCTGCTTCAGGGAGCCCCCTCGCTCTCTGTCTCGCCCCTCGCCCGGGAACCTGGGGACAAACAAATGGTCACCTGAGAGCTCTTCACCACAGCTGAGCTCACATTGGCTCTCTGTTCCATCCTCGCTCGCCCGCCCTCCCCGCTCGCGCTTTGTCCTCGGAAAAACAGCCTTCGAACTGCAGTGCAGCCACAAAGTGCAGTCTGACCACACACACAAACACACACACACACACACACACACAACACGGGTACACACATACTTGACTTGGTGACGCCCGCGTTATTCAGAGGGAACACAGTGAAACGAGTGAGTCACGCAGAAAAGAGACATTTCTGAAGGTCACAACACTAAATCGCCGTCTGTGAAACCACTGGTAAGGGTTTTAGCCTCCGAAACGCCCTGTTGAGTTCAACACAGTGTGAAGATGCTAAGCACTGTTGCCTCGCAGCGGGAAGGTCACGCACACACAAAGACACGCACGTCAGCTTAATGGGCCTGCCGTTGAAAATAACTGAAAAGTTGCAGTTGCATCTTTTAACCACACGGGGTCGCTTTCACTAACGCCGCGGTTTTGTATGCAGCTTTAATTCTCTACTCTATTCCACACAACCACACTGCTGTACAGTAGTGGTGCACTGGATCAAGCCTTCCCTTGCATTGTGGGGCCTGGTGCAGTATTCAGACAGGCCCTCTGCAGTGAGACAGATAAGCAAGGCCGGGACTGGGTCAACGAAACTGACAACTGAACCGGCCCCGATTTGTCAGACAGACTGACCCACATCAGCAGCAGTGAGTCCAATGGTTTGGGGTCAGATCTAAAGGGCTTTCTTTGGCTGTGGTGTGGGTTAGGCGCACACACACACACACACACACACACACACACACACACAAGTGAAGATGAATGTATCTCTGAAGTGGTTGAATAACATTTACCCTGATAAAATGTTACTCCATAGGCTTTGCTTAAATACATAACTTTATACATATTTTATGTGAAAAAGGGGGCAGTGTAGCCTGGTGTTCGACTCCCAGCCGGAAGGTCATGGGTTTGAGTCCTGATATTGGCCTACCTGTAAGCATCCTTGGGCCAGATGCCTAACCCCTACCTGCTCCTTAATACTGTAGCTGTACTCACTGTTGCTGGCTGTATTTTTTTTATTATTATTATGGCTATAATTCTTCTTATTATTATTATGTTACAACATGCTGTTTCATTCACAGTTTGTCTTTCATTTGATGCACAACAACTGTCACGAAAGCTCCTCAAAGCTCCAGATTTCCACGGCTTCGCCTCAAAACGAAGAGATACCAGATCTTCGCCTCAGCGGGGGGGGGGGGGTTGGGGGAGGTGGGGGTGGGGTGGGGTCTGTCAACTGTCCTCTGGCCCTACATCCGCAGGGGAGAGCCGTGAGAGGCAGGGAAGGGTAGCTCTGATGACCATCGAGGTGTGCTATCCAAAGGCTTGTCTAGGATGAACGTCGTCCCTGCTATTCCGATCGTTTACAGAGGGCCCCGAATCGATTCCTCTGATCCGGCGGACGCTCTGTGCTCTGTCCCATGGAGGATTGCGCACTGTCGAGGGTCACTGGAAAGCGCCAAAGAAAACACGGTGAAGGTGATGAAAAGAAAACACAGAAGGTCCTCTAAGGTCCATGTGACCTGCAGATGTGTGTATAGCAGTGAGGAGAGTTACACCATTACTTGTCTGTGTGTCCTGTATGCTCACATAACAACGCGTGCCCCCCACACACACACACGCACACGCGCACGCACATACCCTTGTCTTGCCCCGCGTTCTCGTTTGTCCCCACGTGAGGCATGTTTTCATACTCCTCCTCCCCCCCGGGACCTGAGGGAGGACCAGATTAATCTCTGCAACACCGCTCCAAGTCCCCCCCTCCCCCTCCCCCACCAGCGTCTGTGACCTTTATATCAAAGTCTGGACTACAATTATTTTAGTGATACGCACGCGCTCATTCATTACCTCCACTCCGCAGAACAAGGCGACTGGACTGTTGGAGAGCTGCTCTCTGTTGTCCCTTTCCTGATAAGCCTTTAATACCGTTTAAACCTGCCGTTTTGTGCCACAGCGACTCGGAGCAGACTGTTGGAGGGAGACCGCAGACAGATACAGACTGTCTGTGGTTTGGCTGCAGGACATTAAAGCTATGTAAGGGCTGGTGATAATCGTTCAGCTTGCAGTAGTACTGAAAAGAAGAAACACCCGTTATGCTGTTTTTCGACATAATCGACTAAGGCAAAAAGGAGTTACGGTGCACACTGCAGTCATGCTTGATCCCCGGCACACAAAGATTAAACTATTTTAACAACTGAATACCCCGATCTATTATATATACTGTGAAAAAAATAAAGAAACAAAACACATGCAACTGTGGAGTCAACCCCCCCCCCCCCACACACACACACACACACACACACACACACACACACACACGCCCCAGTACGACTGCGGCTGGCATCTCGAGACGAGGAGGAAATGTCAGGATTATATAAAAAAAAAATGTCTGCTGTAACGTGACGATAACCGCTGTGTCAACAGAAGGATGAGCAGGCTTCTGGGATGTTGCTGTCAATAACCTGCCGGAGCAGATAAAGCGGCATTACAGTCAATTAGAGAGAGAGAGAAAGCTTGCGTGTATGCACCCAGCATCCGCAGACTTTCGCCCCTGAACCCCTTTCCCCTCCGCGCGTCATGGAGAGCGTCGTTTCGTCACTGTGGAAAGGACTTTTTGGAAAATGGGACAGGAGCGTTTAAGAATATATGTCGCAGATTCATTTGACCCTCAGTGCAGGGTGTGTTTCATCTTCATACTCCTCTCTCTCTCTCTCTCTCTCTCTCTCTTTTAGCGCGCCCCTGCTCTCTCCAATGCGTTCAAACCACCGCCTGGGAAAGGCTGATAAGCGCGCGATGCCAGACGCCATGCGTTCAGGCGTTTGCTTGTAGACGCTTTCAGACAGCAAGCTAGGTTAGACAGACCAACGCTCTGCAGCCTCGTGCGCTAGGGAGAGTTTCTTCTCTGTTTGTTTCTGTTATCTCTTATTCCCTCTTTCTCCCTCTCTCTCCCTCTGTCTCCCTCTACCTACTTTTTACACTTTTCATTGGAGCAGAGTGTGTTGGACTTCACCCTGTTAAACACGCCGAGAACATTTGGGGTGGACACATTGACAGAAGAGACTTAGGAGAACGCGTCATCCTGCAGCCATACGGAAAGATTATCCTCTTGCTGACGGCTTACGGCCGCCCGGTCTGAAGATTCTCTCTCTAGCTACCTGAGGTGTCAATTAAACAAAGCTCATGTTTATTCATGTGATCCTTAAACCCAGACATGATTAACACTGCAGCTCACTTGGCACAAGCTTGTGGAGTACATGCGTTCAATCCATTAGTCACAGCCCTTGTTATCAAAGTCCTGTGTTGAATGCGCGCGGTGTAGTTTGCTCAAGGTCTTGGCGACGCTGTGATCTGCATTAACGCACTGCTAATATTGTGCCACTGCATGTTAGCGAAACCTGTGACTGTGCAGCTACCTCCATGTAAGACCACACAGTGATGTTCAGTAATGCTTTCACATCTTCATCTAGCTCTAGTCTAGCCTAGCCTGCAGCACCTCCACCAGCGACAAGCCAATGGAGGTTGTGTGAACAACATGTGCTGTAAAGTCAGACATATGGCTGAGGTATATTTGATCTCATACTGTAGGCACTGTAAAGACAGCTGTTTGAGGTAGGTTAGCTGACTGGACCTCTTGCACTGCTGGCTGGGTGTGTGGACACAACCAGCAGGGGGACACCCGGGACCCATAATATACAACACAGATCAAAACACACATTGCAAAAGGCATGTGTGTTTAATAGGTCAGGTCTTCTGCTTCTATCCAAAGCCACTCACAGTGAGTACATTACAAGTGTTACATGGAGCAGGTAGGGGTTAGGCATCTTGCTCAAGGATGCTTACAGGCCGGTAGATCAAACCTATGACCTTCTGCATGGGCGTCAACCACCCTATACTATCCTGCCCTATTTTTTGCCATATATTATATTATTGTGTTTCTATTCTTATGCATCTGGAATATGCTTTTGGCAGCAACAGTCTTAAGAGTGCAGTCAGACTCCTTTATTTTGTTCCAACATAAATATACAACCTATCCCACACAGCACATTATAATACATACATTGCAAATAAGGTTTCAATAAACACACTGTGTCCCCTAAATAGATTGTTGGCAAGCGTTCCGCCGCCTCTCCGTGTTGTGACCTTGATTTAGGCGAATGCTGTGAGGCTCTGTAACCTCTCTTCTCACAGATGCCGCTTTTTCCCCCCACCGCCTTTCATGCTCCTCTTTGAAAGCCTTTGCCTCTGAGACGCCAGCAGCATGACAAATTAAGGCATTTCTTGTGAAGGCTTTCCTTCTGAGCCTCGTGAACAGTGTTCCCCTGTATTGACATTTTTTAGGGGGCTCATAACCACTCAGCGTTGTGTTCTCAAACCCCCCCCCCCCCCCACCCTGTGACATCTGTAAGTACACATCTAGGCGTTTTGCGGTAGCCGCATCCCCTGCTAGCTGGACTTTAGCCCGTCGCTGCTCTCCAGCTTCCGTTTACTTGATTTGTGTCTTTGCTTTAGCCCCTGAAGCATGGCTAAGCTAATTAAATATAAAAAGGAATATGAAAAGGAATCTGAATGAATCGCCCGCCACGAACCCGCCCCCGCCGTCTTGCTTTTCCTCGCATCTCTACATGAACCGCACTCCGCCCAACGGATCGCCGAACCTAGACAGGCGCCCTCCCCAAACTCTTGCCTATTAATGCGTGGGTGCTGGGGGACGCTCGGAAAGAGAGGGTTGGGTAGCCCAGGGCCCTCGAGCCAAGCGTTGTGTGTAGGGTTTTATTTTGTTAGGGCGGCAGTGACGCAGGGGGTAGAACAGGTCCTGGCGTGTGGAGGTGTCCCTGAGCACCTGACACCTCACCCTTATTGCTCCCGATGTGTTGGATGGTGTCTGCATGGCTGACACCACCAGCACGGTCTATTCAGGGGCAGGATTGTGTTGGACTCCCAGGCGGAAGGTCGTGGGTTCGAGCCCCAGAGTTGGCCTACCTGTAAGCGTCCTTGAGCAGGAGGCCTAACCCCTACCTGCTCCATGTAATAGCACCATGTGATTGTATGTCGCTTTGGATAAAAGCGTCTGCTAAATGACCTCATTGTAATTGTAGTAACAACTGATAATGTTATCATAGACGATTAATGGTTAGCTTGTCTGTCGTCAGAGAAGAGAGTTTAATATCTCAACAATCAGAATTAAATCTCCTTTCAAATGTCTTAAGTTGTGACCACGAATAAGAAAAATAACACCATGTCTGATATCCTTCAAGCAAGCTTAAAACAGAAAAAAAACTATCAAGAACATGGCAAATGAAAAAGAGGGATAGAGGAAAATCAGCGTAGCATTATCAAAGGCCTAATTTCCCCCATTTTATTTAATCTTCAATCAAACTCACGGTCTCTTTGGCAGCTATTCCCATAGTTGTTGAACCGTTGATGACAACCATAACCCCTTCGCTGTAGAAAAGGGATTTAGTCATATGATCCATGTTCTCTCCTCCGAGGACGGCTCCACTAAACATTACTTACCCCGAAGACGTCTAGGCATTGACAACACATCAGAACCAGTTCCGCTGTGAACCGCTTGACCGTGTTATTACGAACCAAGTTAAGCCGAACGTAAACACAGTATCCGACGGAGATATATCAAAACACACAGCGAGAAAATCCCCCCACTCAATTACAGTCATCGCATCCCTGCAGATGACATAAAATAAAAGTATATGGAATAGAGGGGGGGGTGGTTAGGTGACATTAAAGCGGTGTTTGGCAGCAGATGTGTGCTCCGCAGTGTCCTTGTGCCTGTGACTGTCATGGCAGCACCAGATAACTGAGGTTAGACTGTGAATATGGAATAATGAGCAGAGACAAAGGGAAGATAGATGGCATTAATCGACCCCCCCCCCACACACACACACACACAAACACACACACACCTCTTGGTTTTCATTATACGAATGCTGCAGTTGCGTAGCTGACACCGCAGCCTTCCCATTTGATGAGCAATTAGCATACTCTCGTCTGAGTTTGTATCATGATGAACCGTTCATTTCCATGGTGTAATTATGTGTATGAGGCTGCTCATTTGGAAAACATTGAACTCATCAATCTTTGCGCACCCCATTTCCTAATTCGACCCATTGAGAACCCAAGGGGACACCAAAACCACACTTAATTGTCCTCATTCTAGACAGCTTCTAATTACAAGCAATGCTTTAGATCTCAGCTCGCCTCTCCTTCTTCCACGCAGGACGGTTCGCCGAGCATAGAGAGAGAGAGGGGGAGAGAGAGAGAGAGTCACAGCAGAGATCAGGGAATGAGAGATGGAAAGAAGGAGAAGAAAGATTCCTTCCTTAGCTTGTGCTCTGGGGCAGCCGTGTGCCGGATGAACTAACGCACGACTGAGCCTCCTCATCGCTCCTGTGAGTGTCCAGCTAAATAAATGCAGGGAATGCACCTAATTGGACGGTGACAAACACATATTGAGCCAGGCAGAGGTGGGTGAGTCCGACTCTATTAAGTCACTTAACCAGGTGATTTCAGTTATTAGTCCCTGGAATTGAAATCACCTGGTTATTAACTGAACAAGCAGAAGGAAAACCTGGCAGTACTTTTACTCTCTGACTCCAGAGGACCTACTCACCACTGAAGCTAGGCGAAGACAGCTGCACACTGGACGTGTATTTTACGCTACACTCAAAAGTAGAGTTTAAACTTTCAATACACTCTCAAGACTCCCGAAGGGGACACAAGGTGCTTTTGGGTGGTTGGGGTCGCAAGCATGGATGGATTAAAATAACTGGAAATGGCATTTCAAAATGGCTGCCATTGATTTCACTAAAACTGCTCACTCAGAGCATACAGTGGAGAGTGCCTCTCATGACTAATCTGTTTAGGACATTCCCTGTTCAGGAATGCAAGGCCGGGCAACTGATGCAGATGGCAAATCGGGCACAATAAGTCACAAGGTGAAAGTGAAATGGAAAATTTTTACAGATCTCTCAGATCTCTCTCTCAGATCCCTTTTATAGCCAGCGCTGCAAAATATACTCATATTTACGCAATCCATACTGCTTTGGAGGAAGTGTGGCTGTACGAGAGAATATGAAGTTGCATTTGAGGTAGTAACACACCCAGATGAAGTCAAGACATTATTCAGATCTCTCTGGAGCTATATACCTGGTGATGGTGCTAAGCCTTCACAGAGAAAAAAAAATCATCCAAATCGCATTTCGAAACATAAATTATAAAATAATCAAAATCACTAGAGGCAACGGAGATGGAATTTCTGTCGCCCGTAGCGCTAAACTAAACAGATTAGCTCCTACAGTAACAGAATGCGGAGGATTATTCAGAAGTGACAAGAAAACTTTGGGTTATGGAATATGTATGCGTGTGTGTGCGTGTGCCCATGTGTGTGTGTGTGTGTGTGGTTAGTTGGCAGACACAGGCACACATCTGAGGTGGGAAAATCTCTGTGCCTACAGCAGGATATGGCAGTCACTGTCTCACTAAAGTTATGTAGTTAAATCAACACAAAATATACTCAAGCAAGCACATTTACACGTTTACTCAAACACACACACACACACACACCTACAGCGCGCTAAACATCAAGGTCAAACACCTGAGCTGTTTGTACCTGCAGCAAGAGCGCACAGCTGGCCCACTGTGAGACTAATGACCTTGCGAATGTGCGCGCGCACACACACACACACACACACACACACATACACACAATCAGACATGTGGATGAGCACACGTGTGCGTTCATTCGCGCTCGCGCACACACACACACTACAGATCTCTCTGCCTGGCAAAAAGAAGAGTAAAACTAGTTAGATGTGTGCGTCAGTTTTAATATTTGACCATTACTACTAATGTTTCACTCGTAAAAACTATCATTGAAATAAAGGCCGCGTGAACGAGTTAACATTTATATACAGTGCCTTCAATATAACACCGAGGTAAAGAAAATGAGATATCGACTCTGAAACGCCGTAAAACTGAACCGAACACTGAACCGTAAACTTCATTATATCAAATTTATTTTTCATCCCCTCATTGTTTGCATTATACAGCACGTGTGTCTTTTTCTAGCCTTTACCTTGACCTGAACCATCTCAGAGCACCGTAAGACTCAGCAGAAGTCAGACAGTCGGTAATGAGGTTAGATGCATTAGAGGTATTGTTCTGGTAGCGCTGTGCTGCACAGCCTCCTGAAGAGAAATGACACGCCGGCGCAGGCTAAGCAGGCAGTTCCCCCGAGACAAGCCGCTTCATCATGCTATCGATTCCTCCTACCAGGGGCTTAACTGAGATAGCAACCACGAGTTTGGTGATTGATTATTGATATTATGGAGTGTCATCAACTCGTGGTATTAACGACGGCCCTGCCTACGAAAACCTTGTCGGAAACACAAACCCCTGCGTGTGTGTGTGCGCGCGCGTGGGCGTGCGTGCGTGCGTAAGATACACCAATCAATCTTAATCACACTCCTTGTTGGCACAGAACGCACGCCAGCCAATCTCATTGCATATTTAATGATGTAAAGAGTGTCTGTGCTGTAGCGAAGGAGGCGTCCAGACATCTAGCCCAGCCCATCAGTAGCATCTCTGATTGATGAGCTTTTCTCTCTGTCGATTCACTTCTGTCAGCTAATCTAATGCTGTGAAAGCAATATGAGCTGCACTTGTGCTAACTGTGTGTCTGCACACACATCGACATGTGCTTTTGTGTGCTCCTGCATGGAAGATGCTAGTGTAAGATGAGATTTATTTTATGTATTTGATGGTGGTATTTTGCTTTGTATGGTTTTAATTAATGTTCATGAGTTGATAAATATATCCTCTACATTTGTTAGAAAATATAGTTCCTAATTCTACAAGACAGCTGCTCTGTAGTGTTGTCAATTTAGATTGGGAGGAGTGATACGTCCCACTGAAAAGGTGTGATTATTATGTTTTGTGGTCATTAAACAGAGACCTGAGTTATCCTCTCAAGAAGTTGTCCCCGTCGATTATAAATAACCTTAACGCTATTACTAAGTTATCAGCGTTACACTAGCTAGAACGCACCTCCCGCTTTTCGGTCTTCCGTAATTTGCGTTTGGTTATCTGGGAAGATTCACGTATGAGTTTCACATGGGAGTTTCACAATGTGGTGCCTCGGCCTCCTCATGTTTGCCTGGAACTCAGAGTTTACACAGACACCAGAGATGGATGAGGGGGGAGTGGGAGCCATATTGGACTGCACTTATAATCCTAATGAGCTGTTCCAGACCACTTCACATGCTCCTTATTAAACAGAGAGATGTTTGTTTTGCTCTGTACTCACTGCATCCAATCACCGCTGGACATAAATTGTGGACTATGCGACCGGGGAATGAATTATTGTTGGAGTTAATAGCAGGGAACTTTAAAACTAGGTCCTGGGGAGTTGTTGAATTCCACTGGTGTTAGGTTTAACTGACAGGCTCACATATCAACAAGAAATACTGTATGTCTTCACCTTACTTTCTAATCTATGTTGGTTGGATGGAGAGGGGAGTGTTTAAAACTGGAGGCCACTCTGGTACATAAAATGTGCTAGCAGTAAAAAGTTGGCAGTGCGCTGCGACACCTTTAAAGCAGGATTCCTAAAATACCGTCCCCATAATGGAGCCGTATCTCTGTTGTATTTGGTGTCCTTGCAGGCTTTACAGTTAATGGGTTAGCCGTGTGCTTGGTGTTTTTCAGCTAAGGAGAGCTACATTTGCATTGGATCGATGCAGCGTTATCTCACGGATATGGGGCCCTCCGTTTATTTTGTGGCTGTGCCTTCACTGCGCGTTACAAAACTTTATCTTTAATTAGAGCTACATTTCTCATAGGCACAATCACAACAGGCTGTTCAGGCTCGAGAGTATCTAATTGTAGATTTATATTTAGAGCTTTAGGCCAATGTAAAATACAGTTAAATTGTTGAACGACAAAAAAACGACTGACGGCAAGTTTTGGTTTCACTGGTTGCGGGAAAATGAATTTCTATAAACAGATATAACCATATGAATGCAGAATCTGCAGGCAACGGGACACGATTTTGCTATCAGAAGCGTTTCTGTTTGTAGCCCAAGTATTGACCAATCACGTTTAAGCGGGCTTGCGGAGAACAAGAGAGGCGGAACACATTGGCTGAAATGCAATCTCGGAAAAGAATCTGCAATCACCTGATGAGCTTTTTTATTGGCATAAACTGGTTACTTGTGAAACAATTGTAGACGTTGTCTCTCAACTACAACTCCATTCTCGCGTCTCATGTTACTTATCAAACTGTGAACAATAACTGTTATTACCATTATCCGGATATCTGCTGGCTACGCCGGAACCCTCGAAATATTGGCCCCTGCACCAGAGGTAAATCGTCGCCAGACCAAATGCTGATGGGTTCCAAAATTGTGGGAAAATAAAATTATTGCTATGATACTGCTATTCGTCCCAACACTAAATTTAATGATCAACTCCTACAGTGCCCTTAGCGTTGTCTTTACTGGCCTATATTGCTGTTGTCCTGGAAGTCATAGACCTTCAATGTTGTCCAAAAAACAATTCAAAACAGCCATGTTGTGTTATATTATCATTACGTTGAAGAGGCATTTTGCACTCCACATCTTTACAGAGTGACTGTGCTGGACTGTTTACCATGTGCCTACACAGGATTTATCTGGGTCTTTATAAGGATGAAACACTGTTACTGTGACTGAAGTTATTGTTCTGTTGCTGTTTCGGTGTTGACGCTCAGTAGAACAGCACCGGGGCAGTTTTTGCATTATTTGTCACGCTGCTTCACATGAGTGCAGATATGACCGTCCGTTGCATAATAGTCTGACTTTACACACACACACACACAAGCATCATCAGATAAATATGCTTCTCTGTGTGAAACAACGAAATGTAATTGAAAGGTTTAAAGTAAGTACCTATCTAAAAGCATCTCCTGTTGTTAAATATTGACCTTGATTCTTAGTGCATTAATGAACCATCTCTCTCGCACCTTTGAGAGGAGCGGAATAATGGCTTTCAAGTATATCCTTTGGGGAAACTGTTGTTAAAGTTGACTCCGTTTTATTATCCTGATGCAGTCATTAGCAGTTCTCTCATTAACTCCCTTTTCTGTTGCAGAATAAACCTGAGGAGAGGCCGGTACGGGAGTCTTCATTATTCTGTTACTTGTATTGCCACTCCAGTCGCATTAAGACAAATTAATATCAAAGGACCTACATTATAGATTATTTCTCTCATACAATATTACACTGTTGTCATGAAAACATGAGATTATTGGATCATTTGATGTACAATCACCCCGGCCATGCAACAGTGATTCAATAAAGGATTTCCTATTCCTTGTGCTGACAGCCCTATTAATAAAATGTCAAAATCTAATGCATGTTGAGAGTCCAGGCTGCGTCCCGGCTCAGACGCTCAAAGCTCATCCCAGGTGGTCAATTCTCCATGTAAGGGAGGCAGGCTCCAGTTTGTTCACCCAGCTGGAGAGCTGGGTGAATATATATATATATATATATATACATATATATATATCAATTATATATATATATATATATATATATATAAATGACCTGCTGTGGCATTTGCAAGATCCACCTCTAAAATGTGCTCTGCTTTGCTCAGTTTAGGAACTCTCAAATTGAACTGTTGGTGAGCCAGGCAGTGCCAGGAGGTGTCAATCAAATCATTAGCAGTTGATTGGACAGCACAGCACCCCTTAGGTCTGGTCTTCTCTCCTCTGGTCCGTGAGGGAGGCTCAGGTCTGATCTTCTCTCCTCTGGTCCATGAGGGACGCTCAGGGAATAACCGCAAGTAACGTTTCATGATGAAACTCTGAAAACAAACGGCTGTCAAAATCAGTGTTTGACATTTCCTGGTAGTGAATAGCAGTTCTAAGCTAAATATTTGAAAATGCCGAATGTCAGGCTAGCACACAGAACCCAAACGCAGACCAACAGGTACAGTAAAGGGGGATTTATTCACAGGACACAATGTTCACAATCCAATCTCGTAAACCAAAAAAAAAACAGTCCAAAGTCACAAAAGGCCAACTGAGCTCAGGAGGGACGGAGCAGAAACAGCGGGCAGGATCTAAGTTGGGCAGACAGCAGACAGGTAGCCTAGAAAACGGCAGGCTAAATCAGAGTTGGGACACGGGCAAAAGGTTTCTGACAGGGCAGGAAGAACAGGGCTAGAAGCGTACGGGCGAACAAACTGAGACGATCTGAAAGAGAACAGAGAGCACAGCAGGGTATAAGTCAACCGGTGATCAGCAGGTGTGAGCCGATTGGCCAGGATCAGGCAGCGCGAGCGGCAGCGGCCTGTAGACCGGCCACGAGTGCCGGGCGGGGCGCGGTGACGACAGGGTCTGTAAGCACACACAACAATACTAGCTCACTTACACACACACACACACACACACACACACACACACACACACACACAGAAAGAGAGACAGACCAAAGTTGTTGAGCTTTCCCCTCGGTTGCTAGGTTTTGACAGCTGTTTGTTTTGCTGTCAAGCAGCCACTGCCGGACGTCACACTGGCCAGACGAATCGTGAGCACTGGGAGACGGGATGGGAGAAGGCGTAGAGAGACTGGCACGCTAGCCGGGTGGCTAACGCTAGCCGGGTGGCTAACGCACCACCGGCGGTGCTTTGCCCGACAAAGAGTAGATACTCGCTGTCTTAAGATGGTCCCCTCCAGCCAGGCTTTAATGAGTTTCAGTGGAGAACTCGTAGTGGGCCCAGGGATTCATCGCAGTCCGGTTCCATAGATTCAACTAAACAGCTGAACAGCTGACGGGGCATGGTGGTCGTTGCCACGGCAACGCGTGGACGGTAGAAGTTTGTGCACGCGCTCCGAGAGAAAAAGAAAAAAAACGGTACACTAAAAATAACCTTGTTTCCAAAACAGCTGATTTAGCAGAATATCTCGAGCAGTACGCGCTAGTGGACAAACTATGTCTGGACCCATAGTGGTTGAAAACCGAAACACAACCCCCCCCCATGAATTCTGCTACAATGCGTGTGTATTTGTATTTGTGTGTGTGTGTGTGTGTGTGTGTGTGTGTGTGTGTGTGTGTGTGTGTTTTTGTGTGTGTGTGTGTGTGTGTGT
>JAOEHI010024821.1:4038-26350 GCA_025447815.1 Percopsis transmontana
TTTGTTACTATTTTAAAGTAAAAAATTATAAAAATGATGTGATTTGTTATATTTAAAATTTATATTTATTACATCTATTTTTTATTACATCACAACACCCCCCCCCCCCCCCTCACCCCCGAGAGGCTGAAAAACATTGAGAGTTTTAATAACATGTTTCTGAACCCAAGAGGGGGCCTCCTCATGGAACATGATAGACAAACAGATGTACTGTAAGGAAGGAGACAGCTTAGCCCGACAACCATGTGTGAAAACCATACAATATCAGAGACGGTTTACAACCTAAAATAAATGTTGACTACGCACACTTCTCTCTACCTCTTCCCTCCCCCTTCACCCTTTCCACGTTCCCCTTTTGTAGCCTCTCTGTCCAAGCCCACACCCTGTCCCAAAAATAATAGAATAACAGGATTTGACTTGATTTAACATCACTACGCATATACACTCAGATGGCCTATTGACTGGTTTGGTATATTTGCACAGCAGGTTCTGGGGGAAAAGTACAGGACTATTAAGCACACAGATTTCTGTTTTAAAAAGGGAGACTTCAGGGATGTGTAAATGCTCAGACTGGGGTGACCTTGTCTTGCCCATGTAAACATTGTTACCTTTTTCAACATGTCAGACACCCTGCTGCTTAATACTGGAATGAGGATTAAGGGAAAAACGTTATTTTAAATTTTCCATAAACACACACTTAGCACGTATTCAGAGAGACACTTGTCTGAGGATTTATATGATTTCCATTTATTTGTTTTATGATGGCAAGTTGTTAAATAACTGTTCATGTGTCATGATGGTCTTAGTCTGTTGGCTTGAGGAATCTCTTGACTGAGACAGACGGGCCTCTGGAGCAGCATCTGACACAGAGACAGCCTGTGATAAGGATAGTTTAGTTTTTGTGCTGCTGGTGTCAGCAGTCTACAGCCAGGTTTACCGTGCTGACTGGGAAACTGTGGAATTTCACTTCTCCTCGCTATCTCCAGCAGGCAAGGCCTCCCCACACCTCTGCCCACACTGCACGTCCTCCAGCCTTAGCACATCAGCCCACCCTGAGCAAATGCCACCTTGACCGGAAGGCGCTCTGCCCCGACCCTCCATCATATATATATATATATATATACTCCAATACCCACCTGGGCCTCCATCCCAAGGACTCTCTTAGAAAAGATAATGTGGGCCTTCAAATGCCTGGATACATTTCCACATGGGGTTGAAACAGAACAATGTGGGAAAATATGATTTCTCACCAAATCCTCAATTTCTTGCTGAATTTTTCTTTGATTTTCTTTGAAAGCCAGGTGCACAGGTGCAATGCCAATACAGCATGAATTACCACATAAATTTACCACATAAATTACCATTACCAGAGCTACAGTAACTAGAGCCAATTTAGCAGTGTCATGAGCTGGTCTATAGCTTGTCTATGATATAGCTTCCCTTAAGACTTCTAACAGAGGCATGAAGAAGACAATTGTGGTCGTTAGGGCAGTCAGGAAGCTTTAGTGCAGTTTGACAGATGCTGTAGAGAGCTACAGACGAGGGACTGTGCTCCATAACGTCACCACCTACCTCTCTGTCTTGGCTTCTCGTAAACATCCCAAAGCTATTTCCTTCTGCTAGAGCCTTACATGAAAGGTGCTGAAAGGACCACAGAAAATGAACGATTCCTTGGGTCCAAAATGTTAATCACCCCATGAATATTTTATTTTTTCCCTTTTTTCCCCCTTATGTAGTAGAATTAGGTTAGTGGTTTCCAAACTGTGGGTTGGGAACCACCAGGGAGGTTATCTTTTTAATTACATCTTTTATTTTATTGTAACATTTAATTACAATCACATCTTATTTGATTATCTTTTGTTTATGGCTGTAGAATGTTAAGCTGTTATGCTAGGATATTAAAATAACTGCTTGATTCATTCCATGAACCAGCTTTTTTTGGGGCTCACGGGTCAAAATGTTGGGTTAGGCTTGGTTAGGCTGGGTTAGGCTGGGTAAGGCTGTCGGTGTGTGAGTGTAGTAACTGTGATGGAATAGCCACTGTACCAACCCTGGTACCTTCCTGCCTCATGGCCAAAGGGAGCTCAAACAAGCCACAATGGAAGAGGAACATCGGTGTCATTATAGGCAGTGATCTTTAATACATCTGATGGAACGGGACATGTTCATAATTACAAGACTTTCACGGTGTTACTCTAAATAGAAAAAAGACACTGAATTTAATTGTGTGGTAAAAAAAGTGGTAAAAAAAGGATGTGTAAATACAGTTCAGAGATTCCCAGACACCTCACATGGGCTTGGGACCCTGTCCTTTTTCAGGCATGACTTTAAAATAACAGGAAAATTCTGCCCAGCGCGTGCAGCAGGCTCCAGTGTAAAGTTGCTTTATTTTTGCTTTCATTTCCGAGAGAGATGTGCTAAGTGGTATCATTTTGTATAATTCTGAGGCATGAAGTGTTATTCTAAATCATTCACACTTCAACAGTGTTCAGTTTAACTTGAATTATGCTGACGGACAGTTGGTGGGATGACATCATTGTGTAAAATATTTGTTCAAATTATCCCATCAATAGGGCTACGCTCATAGGAGTAAAAATAAATAGTCTCCAGAAACTATAGCAATCTTTATTATATAAAATACAACAGTATATAATATTAAGAACACGCTATAATTATTCAAATAGTCAATACTAGAACACAACAAATTATACATATTAGTTGCACTGTTGAACCGTGACAGTGTCAGCAAAACACATGGCATTAATTATTGCATATATAGCTAGATAAACTTGATATATAAATGTTTGGATTTCCTATCACATAATAGAACTTTTAGTATCTTGAAAAGCACTATATAAGTGTAATTATTATTATATTAAATTATTATTATTATTTAATATAACAATATAACAGAATAACGCAGACAACATATAAATTATTACTACGTATAAAAGGCAGATGTAGAAGGTAGCAGACAATTGAAAAAGTGCTTTAAACCAGCGTTTCACCAGTCAAGAACATACTGTATTTCGGTGAGCTTGAACAAGTCTCAGGTTAGCTTCTGTAAATAAGAAAGGCAGACAAATTACCTGTTTTAACCCACGGTGAACAATATGCATATGCTACGTGTGTTTTGTTATCATGTAATACAGTTACAGTTACTTTTTAGTGGCTAGTATACTGTAGGCACCCTGTGTGTTTGACTTACTCTGAAATCCTACAGTTCCTCGCCTGGACATAGGCCCCTGTGTACCTGATGTCACATCGCACCACGTTGTTGGAGAAGTCCGACTCTTGGACCAGTTGAGAGGGGTTCACTGTCACCTTGGCACCAAAGAGAAATCACAATGCAGATCTATCACATAACATTCATGTCAACATGATATTACTCATGTGTATATATTGTGTATATAGAGTATCTACAGTATATCTGTATATGCCATATTTGATTTTACTTACTGTTTCTGTTCTTGCGATTTGCACTTTTTAATTTCCTAGTATTTTATTTTATCTTAAATTATTTACGCAATGTTAAGGTAGCATCTCATAGGCAGGTTAACATCTGTATGTTTTCACTGTGCTCATGACAATAAAGAAACTTAAACTTGAACTTGAACTATGCTGTTGTTCTTTACGTTGTTTGTAGATTATGTTTGTTAGGTGCAGGTTTCATGTACTGTCGATTATACTGTCTGCGGCAATACAGACCTTGAGAATGTAGTTCCCTGGTGGAACGTCTGTTATATCAATCCACTGGCAGTCAATGTTGGCGTGGTAGGTGTCATAGCACCCTGGACCCAGCCCCTGGGGGAAATACCCATGTGAAACAGACCAACATACTAAAAGCTTTCATTGCTATAGCAATTCAATCATTTGTAATGAATGAATGAACCATAGACCGGGCAGACCAACCTGTGTGTGAGCAGTGCAGGCAAAGCGTCGACGCGTCCCTGGATCACAGGTGGTGTCTTCCAGACAGAAGCTGGCTTTGTGTCCCTCTGCCACCTTCTGGCCTGTGGTTACCTCCAGCAGGTCATAGTTACTGAAGGCCTCCATGCTGTGGTAGTGCCTGAAGAGATGGAGACACACACACATTACCATTATGGTTGTGTGTGTGTGTGTGTACAGTATACTGTGTGTGTGAGCTACCATCAAATGACAGGTATCTTACTGGTGACAGCTATGCCATTCCCACTCATGTCTGGGCTTCACTGGAAGGAAATCAGCTGTTCCCTGGTTCTTTACCCGCTGAGGGAATCGTAGCAGAACCCTGTAGTCCAGGTCACTCACGTGATGTTGATACGCAGACCTGGGTATGGGGCAATACAGTGAGGACAAAATGGCATTTGTCAAATGGTGATGTATAACTGTTTCGCACAAGCGTTACCATTTGACGATATACAACTTAACAGTACAATGCTGGGGTTTCCTAATGGGTGGTTATTGGTTTCTTTTTAATGGTTTTTACAGTCGCCTCTGGAATTCCTTCATGTCAGAATGTATTTTACTTGGCAGAGTGTTCAGTGAGACCCGACCAGAGGAGGGAATCTGGTTGCCAGGCCTGTGGCAGTCACACCGTCACTCCACTGTGTTTTCCAAGCGGGACTGAACCAACACACACATCCTAATGTGTTCAACCATAAGGAAGCTATACAGTTAAACATATCATGTCTGCATCCAGTATGGGCCTAATACGACGCTTTAGGTTTTAGGTTTAGCTTTACAACAATCCTTAATGTAGGACTATTTACTTTATTTCTTACTAAGTACTTCACATTCAATAAAATAATTAAAGACAAGAATTAATTAAATACATGTAAATCTGTTAAAACAATTCATCTAGATATATACAGTAAAGGACAGTTCTTAAAAAAAGGTAAAATAGAAGTAAAACTATAAAAATGTATTTGGCAAAAGTAGATTTTCAGAAGTGAAAGATGATGTAACATGGCAAAGTATTATAGTTAGGCCTATGCAATGCAACAGGAGAAACCACAGTAAAGCACAAGTGGCTGAAGAATCACTAGGTGTATGTGAATTATAACCTTTTAGCAAAGACAAAACAACATTTTTCATAATTAATGTTGAATGACATGATGAAGATAGATATACCTGGAGAGACAGTTCTCTTCAGCAGCACAACGCAAGGCATACATCTGCACCCTCTGGATGTAAGAGGAAGCTTGGATATAGTAGGGGTCAGGAACCAGGTCTGGGAGACCTATAACACACATTGGTAACACAATGATATGTAGCCTATAACTGACGATAATAGTTTTGACGCCATCTAAAAAAATATAGGCTACATAGTATAATAGAGCGATATATCAGTATTGATTTGGAATATTGGTTCCAGATTCTTCACACTGCCTTACCATGGTGGAACAACCTGGTGCCATAGCCAGATCCTGGTGGATTGCGCGCAGGGACCATGCTCTCGCCGGCTGGTGGGTATACATTATAAAAGACTGAGTTCCTATGATGGGGCTCCCTGGCATTCTCGCCTATACTTCCCGTTGCCCGTGTTGTTTCGGGCTGTGGATGAGGAAAATTAGTCTCGACGGCGTTGTAAACTAATGCTGTGCGGGAAACATTGGACTCCAGTCTCATTCTAGTTATAGGCAATCTGACAGTGCGTGTGTTTCCTGCATTTCCTAAATGCGTTTGCTGCTGCAGGCGTTGTCCGTTGGCACCATCTTCAACGTTGTTCATAGATCCAGTTGTGTTAAGTGAGCGAGGAGTCGCTGGTTCAGGGCTCTCTAATCTTCGGCTGTGCGTAAAATCAAACGATGTTACCGGTGATGCAAGGACCTGTTGCGGGGGATCCGGTGGGTTAGCATCACCCCCAACAGCTCTCAGGACCCCACTGCCTGAGAATTCCTGAAAGGTGGTAGGGGCGGGACGGGTGCTGTTAGATAAGGCTTGGTGGGAACGGTTAGCACCCGGGAATCCGAAAACTACCGGATTTCCAATCCCGACACTAACAATGCGTTGGGATTGACCGCGTCCGCCTAAGTTTGGGCGTCCCGTGGTGAGCAAATACTGGTTTGCATCGGCAGCAAGAAGCGATGCATCCGTCAGACTTCGCCCGTCCGTGCCCCCCTCTACATCCGCAGATCGTATTCGAGAAGGTCTGGTGCGCACAGCAGTGGGGTGGCGTTGATTAAAATGCTTTTTTGTTGTCATGTACAGCTGTGGCTGCTTCCTAGCCTGCACAAGTGGCTGGTACTGAGTCCCTGTGCTCAGTAAACTGTACAGCCTACCGTTATTCTCCCACTGAATTCGGTGTCTCCAAGGTCCAATACGTGAGCGTAGTTGGTCCTGCCCGGTACCCTGACGCACCCATACCTGGAGTATACAGGTTAAAATAAAAGCATACTTTTCCATAGCTAAAACTCTTGATATTACTATCTGTCTACTGTGCAACGGACTAGACCTATATTGACTGTGAATAATTAATTTAGGCACAGCTGTGAAAATAGGCTATGTGTCAGCTAAGATTCTCAATACACTGTTCCGTTATGCAGCTGCGCAAAGTATCATCAGAAGGTTGAGAAGTTTCAAGTGCAATTAGGTTGCTACACTTGCTTTCAGTTAATCCCATAGGTTAATCTACGCATGCACAGGCAGTGTCGATTTTGTCTTTAACTATTTCGTTTCCAGCGATTTGGTAGGCCTATATTTGTCACAATTGGTTCGTCTTATTTAGTTATTAAAATATTGATTCACTGCTGCAAGACAAAACAAATAAAATAAAAAACACACCCCCTTTCACGATATCTCGTTATAAATGTGATTATTAGGGTAGGCTAGGAATTTATCAGTAGCCCAGTAATTTATCAGTAGCCAAATCATTCACTAAAATTCACACTATAAATGCGCTCTTACTGTATAGTAGGATTTTACTAGCCTAATAAAATCTTTAAAAGTAGTCTAATAATGGGCGTAGACCTCTATACATTTACCTTTACGCAGGCAATAGTTCTACTTTACTGTAGGTCTAAGGCTTTATGAAAATGAACATCTCTACCACACGATGTCAGTGTAAGGCTAACATAAGTGAAAATAGCACTCGTTTGCCTTTAGATGCTTGGTTTTGGGAAACCGAGCAGTGCTGCCTTAACACTTCTTTGCTGAAGAACTACCGTTTTGAGTAGTAGGCTATGCTACTACGTTTTATTCCGGAAATACGTAGCCTAAATAGACTAGTCAAAACGACAACCTGACAGCTTCTATAGCTTTTAGGACCATATCTACTCAAATGTGACACAGCTTTTTTTTCTTATCTGACTAGCAAGTCATCTCGTGACATGTAGACTACATTTGTCACTCTAGTCATGACTTGAACATATCGTCGGACATCTTATACATTGTTACATGACAATACCTAATAACGTGCACACATCCACATAAGACTAAACGTGGGTCAGAAGGTAGTTTATTGATGTAATTGCTTCACAATCAATTAGACCCTGGCTAAACTAATTTGTCCATGAAGGTAAACGACAATGTGACGTTTCCACTGTTACACTTTCACTTCTACGTGCTTTTGATTCCACCTGACATTTCATTCTGCAATTAATAGGCTGAAGACATGTGTGAAAGATTTTGTGAAGGCTTCACCCTTCCCCTAATTCCATTCAGCATCAGACAGCTAATCTGTGCACTGTGGTTGCTGGGACGTGTTGATAGGAGGGTAGAGGGTAGCTGGGTGCCTCACCCTGCCTGTCCCGTGGCATTGGCACCATACCAGTCCCCATACTGTGCATTAGAACAGGGCCAGCCTCATAAAACCTCACACATTCCCCCTACCTTGACAAACTGTACTGTATGAGCTCCGCTAAATATACTCACTAGCCTTTCAGCAATGTGTGTGAGTGTACATGTGCGTTGAATGTGTGAGAGAGGAAAAAGGGAAGGTGTGTGGAAGGGGGGTTGCCAGATCACAGCATAGGTCCTAGGTGAGCAGGTCAAGCTGGCTGTAACTGGATAGCTCGCAGCCTGTGGTCTCTCTACGTAAGCATTTCCTCATGGTGTGACACACCTACCAGCCTCCCCTACCCCTACCAACAGGGGTTAAAACCTCTACTGTCTGGTTTGTTCACAGGAAAGGTAGAAATCTGGATTTGGATTTATTCATTTAACCTTGACGGACATATGATTGATTGATATAGAGGGACAGAATTCCAAATAAAGTAATAAATGTCAGTAATGATCCCTAAATATGCATGACACCCTGTCCAATGAGGTTTAAATCAAATTCATGATGGAAAATTTTCAGCAAGGCCCTTTTTTTTTTTTTACAACAAATGTTTTGAAATACTAGATTTAAATATGTTCCTACAAAGCAGTAATATGTGTTTAAATGGATGTCATTGTGACTTCGTGAAGAAAGCCATCGCATGACTACATTCCACCTGGGTGTTAAAGAGTTATGCCGTACATGAACATAATGTCTATCATATGACAAACACACACAAATGAGCTTTTTAATAGCATTGTAAGAGAACACAGTCTACGTGTTATGTTGTTGTAGTGACCTGGCCATTACAAACACAAGACATCCGCAACAGAATCACCTCACGGTTCTAGCTGGAACATCCTGTTTGACTTTGTTCCGGAACAGAATCCCATTCCATTGTTGCTCTATGAAAAGATGTAGGCTACAGCTCTGTTTAAACTATCTCAGAGAAAGTAAACTTAGTAGCCTACATCCAAGAAAATGGCTAGATGGGATTTGTTATCCTTTATTGTAAAGAAGCTTTAAATAACCTCATGTAGGGCCATTGTGTCCAGACACATGCACCCATAAGCAGTTTTATGACTTTATTTGACATGTATGTGATAAAATAATGTTGAATGCCTTCTGTAAAATTACATATTGGACTAGTTGACTGCAACTTGACTGTTGCAATCCTGGGGGGTAATTTCAACACACTGCTGAATTGAATGTACAAATACTGCATTGCATGAGAAAGTCAAAAACCTGTGACTAACTTCACTATCTTATGAAATATGGACATGTAATGCCTAAAATGATGAAATTTCACTTATGTACTGTATAAAACATTTTTCATGACATTGCCAATGGTTCCAATAAGGCACAGTAGCTGAATGGACGGAAATACACACAGAACCTCAGTGGCAGGACTGAGGAGTTCTATAGCTACAGTAGCCCAAAATAGCTTCTGATGATTATATGGGCGTAAGCCTCTGATTAGTTTATAGACCAACACTAAAAACAGCAGTTTTACAAGTCAAAATGACATACATGAAATCGAGGCATCAGGATAGACAAACAGAAATGTGTATTGTAATTATTTTTTAATTACATGTTCTAAAAAGTATTTATATCAGCATAATTTCTAACATAACATCAGCTAACAAACAGCTTTAGTGCTTTGAAGACACCCAATATTTAAACTGATAGCTCACCCATCATCCTATGAGCAATAGTTCGCTCGAGGTCAAAGATGACATGACACAGAAGCAATGACAATAACATAATGGTTTTTTTGTAGATTAATGGGATTGGCATGTAAATGGTCCAGGTACTGGTCAGTAGTTGAACACAAAGACAACAAAACATTTGTTTTAACATTAAAAAGGGGGGGGGGAAACAAACCCACACGTAATGTGAAGACAAAGTAATGTATATGATAAATTATAAAAACATTGCAAAAATTCAATATTTAAAAAAATAAGAAATGTATTTGGTGCTATTTACAACATTGTACAGAGATGAAGAGAACTCTTCCTGCTGCAAAAAAAATAGGAGATTTTTAAAAAAAATCTATTCATGTTCAGATATGCATTAATGCGATTGGGTTGTTGGGTTAAACCTCCACTTTTAAAACTGTATGTTCTAGCCGTCTCACCTATAAACGATTGAGCAGTGTGTTCTGAATGTCCTCATACACCTGCTTGTAGATCTCCTCTTTAGATTTCAAGCCATCGAGATAGTCTGCAACACACAAACATCCAATCAGACATTTAAAAATCGATTTATAAAGATACCACAATAATCCAGTTTACTTTTACTCCGAAAAATTTTTTATTCATACTAAGCTGTTGAAAATGAGTTTGCACTTTGGCACAGTCCAAGTAATGTAAAACTCCCTTCATAAATAATGTTTAAACAAACTACCCAAATACAAATTGACTCGTTACAATGACTTCTCAAAAATCTCTGAATGGATATAAAAAAATAATGCAAGAATAAGGGAACACGCTACAGTCCAGGAAGGTACCCCCATGAAGGCAGATCAATACATGGACACACATACCAATATTCAAACTGCTATCCTCCATCTCTTTTCTGTATTTGAGGTACATAGGCCACACATGACCAGCAAACACGCCTGGAGGGTCTGGGACGGTGTACTGTCTCGTACTAAAAAGGACAGGGGAGGGAAAAAAAAACAAACTTTACAACCACAAGTCATTTTTCATTGCCACTTGCCAGTATGGTTGATTTGAAGAAACAAATGAATTACCTTCTCCTCATCTTGCACTCCTCGTATGGAATAGAGATGTAGTAGCATTTGTCGTATACGTCTACCAGGGGCCTAGAGGGAAAATAAGGCCGTCACTGGTAGAACACTTCCTCCAAACTATCAGTAAGTACAGTCAGCTTGTGTACAGCTTGTGTTGACGCCCACAGTGCAGATAGGACACCATGTGAGATCAGCTCCATTGAGCACTCTTCATGTGAAAAGCTTATCTCTTCATGCAGGACCTGCTTACGTCGCCTGACATAAGTAAATGTATCAAGGTGGACCAATGTGAACGTCTAGTAAGCAGCACAGCAAGGCATCACGTGACACCAACTTGTGACGACCGCATTTTTTTGGCACAAATTTCTTAGAATTTGCTCCAATCTTCATGTCCTGTTCCCCTGCAAATGTCCCCACATTGTGAGCATGTGCAATGCTTGTAAGTGAAAAGATGGAATAATGTTAGGACAAAGATAAAGCCGAAACATGTTAAAAAAAGAAAAAAAAAAGAAAAAGAAAAGTTAGTTGTTGCTAATCTGCCTTTATAAACACATTTAGCCTAAAATGAATCATCATGTTTGTATTGCAAGTCTGAGAAACCAACCCAGCAGGTCCCAACTCACTGAACCGGTTACATAAAGCGGTGATGCTGAGAAGTGTCGTGTTGCACATAATACAGTTTATTTTGTTGCTTGTGTATTGCCCCTTGCACATCTTTAAATTATGACTGTTCACTGTCCGCTGTTACAACTGAAGAGATGTAGTGTCCTAGTGGTCAGCAGCACACTGGCACGGGTAAAGGTTACTTACGGGTAGTTGTAGAGCAGAAAGCCCTCAACAATCAGGATGTGGATCTGCTCGTCAGGGTCGACGGCAGAGGAGAAGGGAGACACGTTCACGCCGTGGGAGCGGGCAAACTTCACAGGGTTCTCAATCCAGCCCTTTATGGTGTTGGTCATTGCCTCCATGTCTATAGATGTGATCACTGTAGCGGTGGGAATGGAAGAAAGGTGGAATGATAGAGGAGAATGAAGATAGAAAGCAGGGGGGGAGAAAGAAAATAATGTACAAGGCAAAAATGCAAATTAGTTTAGTGTATTTAGAAAGTAATCATTACATTCGGGTAATAGCTTAATGTTGGCGGGCTGTAAAGGGATTTTATGTTGCACTAATTAAAGGTCATTTACAGTATATACATTTTTTTTTATTTTTTATTTTTTTAAATGCAACACATTTTTTTACTGGGGGTCTCCTGTGAAAACCAAGTCTTACCATCCCACTGCCTAAAGCCGTCCTCACCAACTTCTATCTGATCGGGTTTCTGAAATAACAGTCACCAATAAAACATTGCTGCAACCTTACAGCAAATTAACACTGCAGATCCCAGTAACACTGCAGAACAATGGGCACGCGTGCACACAGCTAAGAGTAGGGTGCAGGCATGGAGAACATGCAAGTTAAATTATGGAAATTAGGAAAATGCAAACTTTTCATGCTGGAGATTTTAAAATGGAGCTAATAGACTAAATGTTACGTTAAAATAGTTTCCGAGAATTTCTTGAAACATGCAGTTAATTTTTCTGGAAATGTATGTTAAATCGCCATTGTACAAACGTACACATACAACAGTTACTAGAAATGTAGACCAGACAACCTGGTTGTATTTTATGACAGAAAAGGGCAAAGATATTCACTTTTGTGAATCTACATTGCTACTGAGTTAGTAGTCCGCAGGTAGGTATAAAATAAGTGCATGCGATGATCAAGGTTATTATTGCGAAGCGTAAGAAACAATAGGAAGTAATAGGAGTTTGGTGCAACTCAGACATCACCTTGCAACAACGTCTACACAGAAAGAAAGGGATTTTCAAGTTATTGTAACTTGCTAAAACTTACCTTGAAAAAGTCATCTTGGTGCACAACACAACAGTTGGGCAATGCCTTGATCAATTTATTTGTCAGAGTGGTTTTACCACCATTAGTGACCCTGAAGAAAAATAAACAAAAAAAAGTCATGCTTTAAATAGCATCATTATGTTGAAAGCTAGGATTTGATCATAATTATTTTTTTAGTATTCCTATTATAAAATGTAGCCTACTATTTAGAACTTTGAAAAGGCTAAATCAGTTACATCTTTGGTTTAATTATCTATTTGCACAGTAGTTCTGGTAATGCATTATTACATTTAAGTAAACAAAATAAACACACGTTTTGAAATGTGTTAGTTTCATCGTGTAAGTGAATGTGCAATCAATCTGAAGTGACCAAAACAAATCTCCCTCCATTTCTGTGGAGGAAGACTTGTGTCAGTAGACTACCAACAAGCTCCCCGCTAGAATTTCAAATGTCCCGCTCGAACAACACGTTGGCTGGCTAGTCTAGTCTGCCTGGTGTTTGAGGAAACACCAGAATAGCCTACAACCACATGTAGGCCTGGTTATGCTCGCAGAAAAAAAAGTTACTACGTTATTTAAAAACTACTCGCTAAAAACACAAACACGACGCTTGTTTTAAAAAGCAATCAATCCAACTTCGCATACGTCACCACCAATATTATTACACACGCACAATTTTGTCATAACAAAGATTAGTTTGATAACTTTTAGGCACATTTAACCAGATAAGTGCAATAATAAGCACCGTAAATGCACACATTATATTACTGGTCTTTGTTTTACTTACCCGCCAATGCCTATAATGTATTTCATTTCTAGTCCTCTAGTTTCTCAAAATCAAACGAAGAAACCACAAAACGTTTTCGTCAATTAAAACAGTACGAGCGAAATAAATTCAGAACTCAAGAGTTGTTTCGGTCTTCTCTGGCTCTGAGACGAGCTTCTCCTAGTAGTGGTAGTTCATTCATAATAGAGAGCGCGAGCCAATGCAATTTATGCCTTCTCCTGCGTCACACACGCGTGGGAAGAGGGAAGAACACTCAAGAACTCGTGGTACACGTTTCCATTCTACTGTGTGGCTTTGCTACAGCCAATCGGTGCCTGAAAGAAGCCATACGTTTGAATATATTAGATGACGTGTTTGCACCTGTTGCACGTCCGTCACATCAGTAATAGGCATAATGTTCTAAACAAGAAACCTACCATATTAAGTCTCGATTTTGATCATTCACGTTGTCTTCGTTTTATGCTATTATGCTTTTCTTAAAATTATGTGAGGGTAGGCCTATTATCTCATCATTGTGGGAACATATCATATGCAATGTCATTCACATATTATTGTACGCCTACTTCGACAATACGAATAACTCTATATAGGCCTAATATAATTAAATATCACTGGGCAATATTCAACCAGACTTCCATTGACATTTCTGTCTTTTCTTTAGGCATGTTGGAATGTTGACTTTTAATATTATTAGTCATTCACATAGCACACATGTGAATGTGAGCTTGTGAAAAACCAACTGCCGATTTTTACCATTAAAGTAAACAAACCATGCCTACATGATAATACAGAAATCGGACATTGCTCAATTATGTGTGAGCAATTAAGCAACTGCTATTACATTCTTTATCTCTCAGTAGTGTGCTTAGAGAGTTTGTATAGAGAGTGAGAAAGGCAAATTGTGAGAGAGAGACTTAAGGAGTTAGCCTATTGTGAGATGAAGGAGGGATAGCTGGAGGACATGGTAAACAACAAAGGTGTTGTTATGTATATGAATGTACCATAGGGACAGTATTAATAGGCCTCATTTGTTCTGTGACATAATGGAAACATTTGGTCAGAAACCCCACCTCCACCACAGGGAATACAGACAATAATATGTCAGGTTGCAAAATACGTGATCTTACAACAAATGGCCCTACTGTATGAACATTATTCATGATTCAACAAGTCTTACCATGTGAGAAAATTTGAAGACATATTTGTACATACCTCAAGATTGCCTTAATTTTACGGTGATTTTTAAATCAACATTTCTTTGGTGTGAATAAATATAACAATAAAACAGAGGACTATTTTATGGAACAATTTATTTAGTTACATTTACGAGGCAGAAGCAACCTCCTTAATGTAAAGAACTAAAGAACTGTATGTAGCCTATAGCCTTCCGTATGTGAATCCAAGCAAAACATTCTATGAAAAATAAGCTTCATATTATTGCAAAGAAATGGCACGGTAAGTCTTAGTTTGGAAAACATAATTTTTGTGCTTTCATATTCAAGAAGGCTAAAAGATATTTTTGGCTACATCAATACCGTCCCTGGAAAGAAGCCTCTATATGCTATAAGCATTGAATCTACCTTGCGTTCTACTATATTAGTTTATATATTTTTATAGTTTTTTTTCCAGTTTTAATAATTTGGACCAAAATGAAACTGTCAATATCACTTAAAACCCTTGAACAGAGGGACCTTCACAAATGAAGAACACTTGCAAGCTCAATGATTGTGCAGAGCCATTAGCAGCACTGTTCCAGCAAACATAGGTAAACATGTTGATAAAAAAATAGTAAACTGAGTAAAAACTGAATAGAACTGATGTTCTGTACCACTCCTACACTACATGAATAAAATATAATATTTGTCAAAACAATGGCAAGTGTTAAGATCTGTTTCCAATAGAGGAAAACATATGTTGATTCCTTATTGACAGACATGCTAGTATATAAAATGACAGTACTTTGTTAAAGAAATTATAAAGATAAAAATATAAATAAATCAGCATTTAAAGGCCATATTAAATTGAAAAGCCAAAGTACACAACAACAGTTAATAATTAGGCAACACAACTAAGCATTTTTACAAAATAATAAAAAAAACTCCTAACCTGCACTTGACGCTGCTACCATTCAGTAAGAGTATTAAATAAAAATAATACACAGTTCTTTAATTACCACATTGAACCCATGGGAGTAGATGAACTTCATGGGGTGTCCTTTGAGACAGTTGGACAACTTAAAGTGTATTAAAGATAAAACAAAACATGGTAAAATGAGAAAAAACGCAAAACTTTGAGATTACCAAATAATTACAAATCAGAGTTAATGTCCATTAACTCTGAAGTCGGAAATAATATCAATAGTTGTCAGTTCCTAACCTTTTTCTTCTCATAGTGGTAATGTCATATCAAATTATGCCAATAGTAGTCATTATGTTTCTAAATATCGAGCCACAAGGTGCAACAGGAGACTGTTTTTCCACATTCAAAACTCAGGAAGACGGAGGCACATCAAAATGCAAGTTACAGCAAGGAGAGCAGGGTGCACCCAGCTTCCTTGCCAACATAGCAGAACAACATCTGAAACGACAACAATACATGATTCCCCAATCAATGAATAGACTTGTGATGATACAACAATCAAAACCATTTCAAGTCATCTGTACAAAATAAGGGAAGGCCTGAAAAGGCCTATGCTACAGCAAAGCAAAAACATGAAGGCATCTGATGTTTCTACTTTTTAAAAGTTGTGCAAGAGAGCAGCATGAAATGCGCTGGTACACCAGTTTCATGTGATTATGTACCAAACTTTGTTGTTATACATTACAGTATAATGGGGTTCAATGTTTTACAATAAATGTGTGAACATATTTCAGTTCATATTCAAAACCATATTTCATGGTTAGTGTTCTTTTTAAAAGCAGTCCAGGCAACACTTAGATAAGCTTCAGTACCTTGTCTTAAGATGATTTGACATTATATAGGGAGTCATTTCATAACAGTAATGGTTTCCATGACGAGACAGCTCTTATTTATTAGTACTGTGCAGCAATGAAAGCAACGCCTTCTGTAGTATGTCCACAACTTGCAACGTAAAATCCTCTGAGGGAAGAGAAAGACCCCTAAATGGACCCCCCTCTATTTAAGATATTCATCCTCTTGATGGAGACATGACAGCGCATACAGCATCTTCAGTTGGCTTATGAAATGAGGAGGCATTTTGGGATGTGTTGCCTCTTTGTTTCTTATTGGTATCTTTTAACGGTCCACGCTTCCATCATACAGTACATTGCAAAAGGAGAAGGGAAAGATGTTAGTGGATTATAGCTTTAAAAAAAAATATAATAGCATAAAAATATATAAACAATCACAAACACTTTTGATATTAAAAGCAAAATTAACCATTGATCTGTAGCACTCAAAACCGTTTTGTAAATAAAACGTTACATGGATTTACATGATTATGTTATTAGGAACACAACAAGATTGCACAGTAACGTTTATAAAAAATGTTACACACAGAGCTATGGGCCATGGCTGCATTGAGACTAGTGGGGGGAAGGCACAGTGGCCCCTATTGGATATTTAAAGATTTAACAGGTGTGTTACAATTACGTCATTTAGCAGACGTATTTATCCAATGTGACTTACAATTACATAGTGCTAATACATGGAGCAGATAGGGGTTAGGCATCTTGCTCAAGGATGCTTACAGGTAAGCCACCTGTGGGGCTCAAACCCACAACCTTCCGGTGGGGAGGCCAACACCTCTACCACTAGACTATCCTGCCCCCTGTGTTGCTTATGTAAGGGGTGTTTTAAATTATGTCTGTTACCAAAGGTAGGCATTACCTAAACAGTTTGAAATAGCCATAAATAGCCATAAATAGTCAAAAAAGTATGTAAAATGCAGTCAATTAGTTTAGATTACACGCAATAATTAAATAGATACACACTAATGAAGATTAACAAGGAATAAGTTTGGAATTATGAGAGATATAGATATTTATTATTGAGATAGTAGACCCAATCCAGAGGCCTATGTAGTGTACAGCATTTCTCAATGCTCTATGGCATAAAACTGGTGGAAGCTGGTTGAACAGTTTAGGTTTTTATACCAGAACACAGAGCCACCTTGTGTCAACCATGAGAAATACAACAGCATACTGTCAATTTACCATGAAATATGATGATGACTTCTTCATATTGTGTGAAGTCAGTGATCTGCAATCATTGACTTTGGCCTTCAAAAAAGAAACAATTCTGTTAAGTGTAGTCTTGACTGGGGAAGCAGATGCTTACTACAATATACTGTATATAAATATTTCTGTCAAAACCATATATATGCTGTAAAGTAAGACAATGCCCCAGTACCTCTCAGCCTTTTTAACTGTCTCCCGTAAGTTTGACTGTTGCTGCTCCTGTTGGCTCTGCTCCTGCTCCATCCTACACACACACAATTTTGGAAAATAGCATGTATGGAAAATATTGCATGGCTATGCAAATGTTTGTAAGCAAAATACAATTTATTGAAATTACCTTACCTTTCTTTCCGAGCTTTAATTCTCTCTTCATCAAATCTAAAACAGTTACACAATAAATGTAAATCCATAATATAACATTATTCCGAAATATTTATAATTTTCACTAGTCTTGATCCAGCCCATTCAATTTTCTAATGTTGGGAATTCAATCTTTAGTTAATTTGCCCCATCTAGTGGTAAAGCTACTCACTGCACCACGCACTCGGGGACCTGCACATGCTCCATTGGGACAATCTCTGCCAGTTCATATAGACTGTGGACGTACTGGATCTTATTCATAAACTTCACACTGTAGAGTACCACATGATAATGAAAACAACATTACTACAATGTCAAGTTCAGTATTGATTCTACTGATGTACTATTCTTTTAAAGTTTCTACGGCACAAAACCGATTGCTAGAGTGTCACCTGATGAAGGGTCTGGATATGGCCAGAACGGTGCGTATGAACCAAGTGGGATGAGCGATGATGAGAGACTTTAAGTTCTTCCTCAACCTGCAACACATGCAACACAACTCCGGCCAGTTACAAAAGTCATATAACATGTGGTCAAGTATAAATACTTAAATAATCTATGTAGCAATTTTAAGTAATATTTTTGCTTTCCACACACTGCTTTTCCATCACTATTAAATGTATACTTTATATTGCAATATTAGGGCATGTTGCTTTAAGATTGCCATAATCAGTCCCTATCTTTACCCCACACCCTACCTCCTGTCAATCATCTGGTAGCACTTCTTGAGCCAGCTGATGCCAGGCATCTTATTCCGCGGGGTGGCTCCATTCATGTAAATGATGAGATAATCCTCAGCCACAAGCATTTCCAGGCTGCTTACCACATATCTGCAGGAGGTCATAAAGGTCATAAACTCACTAGTCTTTAAATTACAATTACAATTACAATCAGGGCATTTAGCAGACACTTTTATCCAAAGTGACTTACAATTACATGTTGCTATTACATGTTGCTATTACATGGAGCAGATAGGGGTTAGGCATCTTGCTCAAGGATGCTTACAGGTAGGCAATCTCTGGGGCTCGAACCCACGACCTTCCGGCTGGGAGTCCAACGCCTAGACCACTAGACTATCCTGCCCCCCATTAAACCCTCTATTGTACGCAGGAACCAAAACAGAATATTAGTGAAGTGCTCATAATCTTGAACACGTCTGGTGCTGTTGACACAAGAATGATTTATTACCCTTTCAGGGCTTCCATGACCTAAATTACAGTAAACTGTATGTAATATAAAGGCCGTGAAAAAAAACATTGTCATTAACATAGAGGTTTTGTTTTTCTCATGGCCTTTCTAGTGTTCATAGAGACCTACGCACAAGAAGAGGTTCTCCATGATGTAGTGGTAGTCTGCACAGCTGCTGTCCGGCAGGTAACAAGCAGAAAACACGATGATGGCATTTAAGCCCTCACCGTAGTAACCTGACGAGAGAGAGTGAATTGTTCTAAATTAATAAGAAATCAATTACTCCTGCCTCAGGCCAAGCAAAGGTCATTAAATGTCACAAATCACATTGTGTATTTCTTTGACCTAAAACTCTCAAATGGTGCTGTTATATGTTTCTAACCTTTTGCCTGCTGGGGCTTTTCTGAATAGCATGCCTTCTAAACGTAGGCTACATATTGCGCATTGTGCAGGCACGTTGCAGAGCGAACCGCCACCAACCTCCGTGCGTGATGACGCGGAGGTAGGGTCTGATGATCTGCATGTCAATACGGTGCTCCTGTTCTCCGATGATCACTGTCCTCCAGAGGCGTCCATTCCCGCCCGCCCCCTCCTCGCCCGCCTCTCCGGAACCCTCAGCGGGGCCGGCTTTGGCGGAGGCCACTGGCGCGTCATCTGGGAAGACGAAGAGTTTGCTGTTGTTTATGATTTAGCATCTGAATGTTGTATTATTCTCAGAATAATACAACAAGCTTTAAAGTAAACATGGGGGTCAACGTCGTCACGAATGAAACGGTTAATTTGCGGTGTGTGTGTAAATGTGTAACTAGTTAAAGACATGGTAAGAACTATACCATAAGCAATTTGGAAACCTGTTTAGGGCACAATGTTTCCATAGTGTATACATACATGCTTAATACCTGAGCAGAATTCGTTTTTTGTCTCCAATTGCAAGGAAATCCCTCTTCTAAGAGGAAATATTTTTAGAAGCATTGATAAACATTGTTTGGATGCAAATCTGAGAAACACTGTAGAACGAAACACACACACACACACACACACACATGCATACTCATGCACACAAATACATGTTCAACTTCTGAGTGGTGCTGAGTGGTTAGAAATTGTTTTCACTTTTGCACATGCACACGATAATCATCGTGTGCATGTGCTTCTGAATTCCTAACCTTCCCACTCAAGGTCGTTGCCGTTGGTGATGAACTCCAGCGAGTCTGTCTCGTCCGGCGTATCGATGTCATCAACATTAATATCCAGGTCATCAGGTGTGTCCAGGAAGTCGTCTGACAGCAAAGAACCCTCGCTTTGGTCCAATGACAGGTTCATGTCCGGGGCAATGAGGGTCCGGCGCTTACGGTGGGTAGAAGACCCACCGCCACCTCCTTCATTTGGGCTCACATTCAGGGAGTTGGGAGGAGCTGGGGTCATTGAGGACACGTCAGACACGTCAGCAGCTGTAGGTGAGGTCATCTCATAGCAGCATTTGACTCAGTATTGAATTATTAAATAATGTAATGGTTCAGTATCAAACAGCGAGTGGCAAAACACAGTGAATCATTAGTAGTAAATCACGAGCTATTCATAATCTCACACTACACAACACACTACGCGACACTAAATCTAAGGATCTTGTATCAATGGTAGTGCTGCTATTGACCCATGCTGTGCTCCAGTCCCCCTGTCTTACTTACAGGATCTGTTGTCCGTGAGGCCACAGGAAGACTCCATGTCGCCGTACTCTGGCAGTGGTCTGGTGGAGACAAACCATTGAGCATAAGGGACAGTGCTTATGAGCAGTCTTTGTCAACCGTCTATGTTGTGGCTTGCTTTATATTTAAAGCTTAACAAATTGCTAACAGGAAAGTGATTCTGTCAAAAAGTAGAAGTACAAGATATCCTGCTGGAAAAAGACTCAAGTAAAAGCTGTGCCACCATCAGTCAGGATACGTGTGGGGTCACTGATCTGGCTCAGCATTACATAGAACAGTGAGCAGAGTGGTAAACAATAATGAACTGGTGTGTGAAAGGAGGTGAGAGGACAGTGATAGGGACAGATGGCTTTTTGGGATGTTTTATTTACTGAACATAACTTAACACTGAATCCTGAAGGACAAGAAGTTAGATTCAAAGGAAGACACCTTGATCTGCTATGTGAGGGCACAGAGGACTGCACATTTGGACAAGGATGCTCCATGGGCATAATGTTGTTTTGTGTAACATCCAAAACAAAAGAAAAGATACTGTATAGAATTGTGAAATAACTGACAGTGACAGGGTCTTGGTGCATCAACACACTCTGTATTCCAGTGTAAGCCAAGCCCTTCATCCTTCTATCTGCAGAGAGCAGCATGTATCTGTCCCTCCTGAGTCATCAACACTGGCCGGGGTAACCGCACCGACACACAACAAAGAGACTTTGATGAACGACACAGCACTATTCCCTCAGGACTCTTCGTGTGATTATTATTCGGAGGCATTCTTTGTTAGAATTAAACCCTTTGAATAACAGCGTCACAGGAAAAGCCATTTCCATTAGAGCAAGCATGATAATCTTATTTTTTTGCGGTCTGTGTGGTGAAATTCTCACAAAGACGGGCCAAGCTCAGATATGAAAGCATCACAGTGCGGATGTTGCCTACCTTAGGGAGAGAAGCACTGGTTTTGTCTAAGACAAATCACACAGAATTCACTGTGTTTTATATCCAATGCCTGCTGTGTTCATTCCCTTTTCCTCAGTCGCTAACAGACGGCGCCAGGCAGAGCATCTCAAAGGCTGGTCTAATGATCCGTATGCAGCTGATTTAGCCTTCTTCCTTCCTCTCCTCTCCTAAGCCAAACCTGCCTCCATTTTCCTGGTGATGCTATGTTGTTGACTGCTGTCTGCTGTTGCGTCATATGACGGGGTCTGAGACCATTTATGGAGACAGCTGCACCTGCTCACTGGCTCCCTGCCTCCATAGACCACCAAGAAGGCGGGGGTAGTGGACCCGGTGGACAGGACGGAAGGGGAGAGGAGGGGAGAGGAGGGGAGAGGAGGGGAGAGGAGGGGAGAGGAGGGGAGGAGAGGAGGATAGGAGGAGAGGAGAGGAGAGGAAAGGAAAGAAAAGAGGAGAGAGGAGAGGAGAGGAAAAGAGGGGAGAGGAGAGGAGAGGAGAGGAGAAACAATATTACAGTCATTTGTCTCATCAATCTAAGAATCTACAGCAGTAATAGTTCTACTACAGTATTATAATGTACTAGCAGTAGCAGTAGTACTAATGTACTAGCAGTAGCAGTAGTACTAATGTACTAGCAGTAGCAGTTATACTATAATAATGTACTAGCAGTAGCAGTAGTACTAATGTACTAGCAGTAGCAGTTATACTATAATAATGTACTAGCAGTAGCAG
>JAOEHI010024851.1:0-26345 GCA_025447815.1 Percopsis transmontana
TCCAGATGGGGGCCCCGGGCTTCCTCCGGGCAGGGTATCTTTCCCTCTTCCTCGCTTGTGCATTGGTCTTCTTGAATCTTTAAAATGTTAATTGGATCATACTTTATGCAGACACACATACACACATATTGTGTGCTGGCCTATTGTGAAAATAAATAAAGAAATAGAGTAATGACCTAAGTCAGTCAACATAATAATTCTTGAAACTGATGATGTCATTTGTCATTGCACATGATGGAATTTGGAAAGTTTTTAAGCCATGAATGTGTCAGGTTGACATTTTAATTTAAGCAGCAGGCATCACTGAACTGTAAGCGCTTACCTCAACCTGTGGCTGACATAATAAATGGCTGGTAAAAAATGACTAAATAATAAATCAAATAATAAATCTAACCCAGAACTTTATTCTCTATGAAAAAAAACCTTCAAAGCAAAGCACTGCAGCCCTGCTGATGTTTGCCACATTTTTACAATTACGATATTTAGCAAAGCAGAACAACTCACAGGTTGTTGCTTTAACAAACACATCTGAATCGTACATTTGAATGACCAAAAAGACTTCTATTCATGAATATGTATTTCTTATTATTCTTAGTATTTTGTAGGAAAGGTTTAGTAACACAACTGTTTTCTTTTTCAAGTGCCCCTAAATCCACCTTTAAAACCTTTTGTCCTTCAAATAATTCTTATTCAAGAATGCATTGTTTGTTTAACTGAAAAAAATGTAATTTTGTACATCCTGTGACCTCTCCCCTGATGACCTGATAACCTTCTTTCCAGACATACGCATACTGTACAGTACTCACATCCACATAGGCAAAGACGTACAATAAAAAAGCACCTAGTGAAACACACACATGCTGTACACAAATCCTGTTATGTGAACCCATGCACTTAAACACACAAAGGATAGTGGTGAGGTGTTTTCGCCTTCACTCTGCGGCTACTATCTGTCCGTGGAGGATAGAAGGTATTACGTCTTAAAACTTAAGCTATTGAATTTTGCGCTTGTACTACAAGCCCTCTCAGACTGTCAATCAATAGTCCTGGCTACATTCTCAAATTGAAATGGAAGACGGCTTGTTTTTCAGCCACCCTGGTCAGAGATTCACGTCTTTTAATTATTTATCTGCTGGCTATGGCTTTAGAGATCCTGATGTCTTGTCTACCTTGCAATCATTGAAGTGTTTAAGGGATTGTTTTATATGTTTACAGCAACAGCTTGTAAATCAGTCCCATTGCATCCTTTCCACACCGGGGTTTGTGTGTGCACGTGATTGCCCTGTCAACACAGTACCATATTGAGTCAGTTCTCACACACCTTAGTTCTTTCTGGGCACTGATCAACACTTCATTCAAACGACTCTACTACAAGACCTGTGAAACGTGTCAGTGATAATGGGTGCACACAACTCAGGTTAGTAAACAACATTAGGCATGTGCCGTAAAGGCAGTACGTTCAGGATAGCTCAGGGTGTTGTTCAGTTCTATCACTCCATGATAGGAGAGAAGAGAGTACAGTGTCTGTGACGATGAGCCATACAGGAAGTGGATACATTGATGTTGTTTTCGTGGGGGTGTAGCTGAAGCTCACTCCCAGGGAGTTACCCATTCCCAGGCATAACAGCATGTGCCTTCATTAAAGCAACAATCTCGAACGTTTGTTATAAGTGATTGTCAGTTTCACTCCTAGTTTTGGCTGAATAAGGTAATGCCATAATGAGACAACAGGCCCCAAGGGACGGACATGTAAATGCAATGGAGCGACATCTGACATGTGGAGACGCCCATGAACAGCATGCATTATTACCTAATGCATACATTCACTATTCTGGTGGAAAATTCAGAGTGAATGTTTATGTTATTCCCTTAGTTTTTCAGGAGGACTTTTTAGGCTCGGTTACAGACATGAATGACGAAGCCCTTTCACTACGCAAAAAGACATGCAAAGTTAATGCAAACAGCAGCTTCAGAGACTGCCCGTTCGGTAATCCACCCCTGGATACCGGCCATTCATTAAGGCCTTGCAGGGTAATTAAGTTCTGATTTTATATTCTTGTATAAAATATATAAATGGCACACAATAAGTAGTGGATGGTCCACCAGAGAACATGGGTAGAAGTGTCCCCATTGGGCCCACATGCTGTCTAATGTGTTGTTTTGAATCTGTCACTTGCTACTTACTTGTGGGTGTCACCAAAACTTCATGTAGATTAAAAGAAAGAAAACCCCAAAAATAGTATTACAGTATATTTGTAAATTAAAGAATTGAATTTTCAATATGTCTGTAAAAGTAGTAGTTTAAGTAATCCAAAGAGTTAAAAAGTCAGTGGGTGTTGAACTTGAAGATAATATTCTCCTGGATTGGGGTTTTGAGGCAATTGATCTCCAACAGGAAGTCAATATCCAGGCTGTGTGCTGGAGAGCTGATGTCATGTTGGAATACAGTAGCATCCTATGGTGGGCTTAATTAAAACAACGGTAGTCCTGTTTTAGTGAAGACCACAGCACGTCGGGCAGGATGAAACTATACTTTGAGGAAGTTCACACCGAAATATTCCCTTCCACGAATTGTCTGTTATTGTGCCCCGTCTGACCCTGAGGATACATGGAAGGAGGAGCATTTATGTATTCTAATTCTGTCCCTGCAAGTGTGCAAGGACGTGTGAAATATCTAATGACTTCTCTTTTTTTACGAGATTGGGAAATGCTTTTCATAGGTTAGGGCAGAGGGAAAATATTGCTTAAGCAGACATTGTGTTGTGTTAGCATGATTGATGGTGTTTACATCTTGTGTTACAGAACTATCTCCACCATGTTTTGGGAGTCCAAAGATATGTCAAGTGGTAAGATATTGATAGAAATTCTTGGAGATGCACCTCTAAAAGATACTTACTGGAACACTATGACCTAAGCTTTGTTACGTTTTGTTGAGCAAGTGTGTTTACAGACACAATTCTGTATAAAAGCTTTTAAAATGACAACATCACTTTTTAGCTGTGTTTAGCATTTGCAAAAACACATTTGCAAATGTATTTTCTTTTTAAAGACCGCATTTACATTTACAATGGGTCCTATTGGCTCGCCTCACAACGCCATTGGATAGTAAATGTGTATATAGTTCTGGCCATAAGCCCTTGAACTCATTTCACCTGCAAATTGGAAGCGCATCTCCTTGTTTCATTCGACTGGGTCTTACAATATGTATATCCACGTAACCATATGGCTTACAAAAATAAAACTATAAACCAAAATACTGCATCCATAGGCCCAATGCTGAAACATTTGGATTTGGGATACACAGACAGATATTTAGCATGTCAGTGGAAACACGAGATTAACGTAGGTGGTCTTCTTCTTCCCTCTCTCTAGCTAACTGAAACTGTATGTAGGCCTACTGTAGGCGTGTTATTATAGCATGTTTAAGGTGGTGTCTACAGGCTGTGACCTCTGATTCCAATTTGTGCAGTAATCCACAATGTCTTTATGCACTGTTCAAAACACCTTTCAAAATAAAAGCGCAGCATCGGAAGTTCGGTAAACGTACAAATAAAAGTTTGACTTTTCAACGGAGCCGAAGCACATGTCCGCGACCCACTCCACACCAGCTCTTGACCCACCAGTTGAGAAGCGCTGTTCTGTGTTTGTTTGGGGAGGACCTTTATAATTCATGAGAGACATTAATGAGAAATTCTAAATGCTTGAAAAAAAGCTTTTACAAACTTTATTTACATTTAATTGAACTACAGTAGGCATTGAGGTTTGACAGATGACCCAGCAACAAGTCGTCATCTTTAATAATTTCTTTATTAGAAAAAAAATAAATGCACTTACTGTACTGTACCTGAAGGGGACAGGCAGACTGGCCAACTACTGTATGTCTACTGGTGTGATTATTCAATCTATACCCATCGTATTTAATCACAATGTTCAGTGAAAACACGGTACAAGTATCCTTCAATTCAATATTCACTTCTTCTTTTCACACTGTTTAATGTAGGCTACAATTTAGCAGCATGTACAGTACACAACCTCCTTAGTAGATACTGTACCTAGCAACTAATCAGGTACTAATAAAGAATTAATCAGGATCAGACTGCTGTGAATGAATAGTTCAGAAGTTCTTGATTACGTGAGTTTGTCCAAGTGTTACCAATTACTTTTCTGTGATAGTACATAATTCGTCTAAAATTATAATTTCTATTGAAAGGTTTGATTTGATACGTTTACATAGATTTGATATGTGTGCATAAAGTACATTTACATCTACACTGGTGTCATGGTGCAATGGTGGTTTGATGTAACTCCCATAGGCTTAAGCAGAATTACAGTAGTGAGGCCTGAAATATAATTGTATACAGGCCTTGGTATCATGGAAGGGACTTTTTGTCCTGCTACTATAGTAGAAAAGGAAATGATCCCTTCTTCCCCCCAGAATCCCAGTCGATAAACGGGGCCATTGGTTGAAACATCTGGAAAGGATTTGATTGTTTCTCATCGTCTGCTTGGCTAAAAGCCTTGGCTTCCAGTCAGGAGCTCGCAGCCATTTGCTAAGTCACATCAGCTGAGAATTCGTGAGGTGAGAAAGTTTAAGAGAAGACAATTACTCATTGGAACCGCTAACACTGATTGAGTCAACACTGACCATGAAAAAGCATGTTTAATGGCATATACCATTTTTAGATCAATGTGAATATGCCTTCTGGTTTTAGCCCACTAGAAGATGTGATAGCTCTGTGGTCAAACATTGTGACCGCATTTACAGCATTTTGAATCGGCAGGAAAACAGAAGGCAATGAGCGTGTAAGAGCTTTGCCAAATATAGTGGCCAGCAGGCATGCCCATCAATGGACCTAAAATCAATTCTAATGATGGGATTAGCTGCATAAAAAGTGCTCTTTTGCCTTATCAACTTTGTATTCGAGGATATTAGGGCCATTTTATGTGAGTATTACGCAGCGCATCCAGCGGAGAGGGGGTAAAAGCTCATCATCAGGGGGTAAAGTCCCAAATGTCAAGCAAAAAACTAAAATTAACTCTCTAAAAACTAAAGTCATAAATGTAAAGATTAAGTCAGGAAATTACAAGAATAAACTTCTCTGGTTCTCTGCAAATAAAGTCAGAAAATTACAAGGACAAATAGCAAATTTTACTCAATTGAACTCAAATCTGAATGTATTGGATGGCATTGCGAAATTATACTTTGAAATCAGATTTAGCAATAAGCAAATAGGGTTACCTGCACTATTTGATAGCCCAACACCACCATATACTCATCAAACAGAAGATCAAATTAAGTACTCTTTACCATGTGATTAGTATTATACAAATCCATGTGAATATTAGTGTAATGCATGAAATGGTCTATAAACGTATGACATATTAAACATTGTGTATGCATATATATATATATATATGAATACAGTATATACTGTATATAAATATATATATATATATATATATATTAATTTTTATTGTTTATTTTTGTTGGATAGACTTTCAGTTTCAAATGGTTTCTAATTATGTGCACATTAAACTTAACACACAAAACCAGGAAGCTTTTATTTCCAATTGACTTTCAATGTTTCTCAAAAAACTCAAAACAAATTTCTGATCAACATCTCTAAATTGTAGTGATTCATTTTAAATATTTTTAAATTTAAATGTTAAATGGCCTACCAATCCTCCCCTGTTGGACCATGATATGTGTCTTAGTATTCAATGTGGAATTTCAGCTGTGGAATTTGGAATTCAACAAGGATATGACAACTTTATGCACTTTATATACTCAGCAGTTTGGATTTTTCTACCAGTAATGGAATTTTTGACATGTAAATGCCAAATACGCTGTGAATGTTGGTGAAGTAGATTTGTATTCTTTTTTCTTTCTTTTAAAACAATGCCTGCAAAACTACTACTACTACTAATAATAATAGTAGTAATAGTAATAATACTGACTGGATACTGGTGGAATGGTAATGTCAATATAATATTATTTTGACACCTGGGGTGTCAGTTAATTATCTCAGGAAACATTTTGACTTGTAGTGAAATCATTTGTTGAAACTAAATCAAATTGGTTAGGAAAAACACAACTAGATGTAGCTACGAACGTGATCAATGAAAGCAAATATAAACCCTTGTATCGTCAATCGCTTTTAAGCGTCAGCATTTGACTTGTTGTCAGGGGCGATCCAAAAACGCCTGCAATCTCCTGGTGTCCGCCATACTGTAGCATAATCCTTTTACTATGCACCCCACCATTCAACTCAAAATCAGCTCATAATGATCATTAAATACAACAATCTTGTCAGCAGTGGCTGTGAATGTGAATGGCATTTAGGCTTTCACATTCAGGCTTTCTGGACATTGTTCACTTCCAAGGAATGTGGCACTCACACTATGTAATCAATAAACTAGACTCCCTGAGAAACCAATTTCTTACTTTAAGCCAAAACAATTAATCTTTTATTCTTAGGAGACAAAGAATATCAGATCAGCCATTTCATAGTATTATTTTTGGAAAAGCTTCAGAACACAGAACAAGGCCCTGCGACTGTATAAACATTTTACTAGCCCATCAGATTCCTATTTGTTAGATTGCACAAATGTGTTTTATTACGCTTACAATTTTGCTTATTACCAACAAAGACAGGAAGACAGCTATTATAACTACATCAAAATGCCTCTGGATGCTAGCCAAACCAAGGAGAAAATCCAAACATTTCCTTGAGCATAATTTGCAAATAATGAGTCTCTAATGTGAGGGCTGCTTTAAAGATGCTGTGCATTGTTATCACAGACATTTCACACAAGCATTTACTCCAAAGCCAAAGATTGTTGCAGCTGTTGTAACAATACAAACACTGTTAGGGTATACTATTTTTCACATTATTTTAACAGAATGCGTTTGCTTACAATGACTGGTGTATGATCTATTCAGATATTGACAAATGTACTTATTGTAAGTCACTTTGTATAAAAACATCTGCTAAATGCTGCAAATATAAATTTTTTATATTTTCTTACTTTTTCCTACTACGATATACAGCCATGGAAGAGATGTGCAGAGACCACTGCACATTTTTAAAAATGTAATATATACAATTACATTTATATTTAATACATTTATATTTATATATTTTTTAATTATGTAAAACTTTTTTTTACATTTTTGATATTTATATTTATATTCTTATATTTACAAGAGTATGCAGTGGTCTCGTAATGTTTTCCGTGGCTGTAATTGATATTTATTAGATATTTGGTAGGCACATCAGTGTCATATTGATTCAGCTCTGCTGTGGTTGGGGATAGGACACACAGACCATGATATGGGCTGCTGAAATGTGCAGAACCCTAATGTGAGAGGACAGGTGAACAATCATCCTTCAGGATCTCAGGCACACAGGATGGGACAGGATTGGATGAACACAGGCAGGCAAAGTCTAATGTTCTTAACGTACTGTACATATATTTGCATGATCTTCTATACCACAAACTGGTTAAAGAGCATTTAAACATTTGTTAAACATTTGTTAATTCATGGCCAACGTCTGTGTGACAACCAAATATTGAGGTTTAACAAATGTTCAACTGTGCTTTAATGCCTCATCACCAGGCCATAAAAGGATCATGAATGATGTGAGGGGTAGAGTAAATACCAGTGACCTTAAAACAATATAAACAAACACAACAGAACATAACCATAAATTAACATGGAATTTTATAAGCCACCAGAGTAAGGTTAAAATATTTTTTAAAAGCTTAACAATAAACCACTTTTTTTGTCTTAGATTTCGGTGCATACATATACAGTAGAATATTATTATTATATAACAAACAAAGATTGATCAATGCAAAATGTCTTGTCAACTTTCAACTGTTTTTTGTTGCTCAATCGCGCAATCAGTTTCCATGCCTCATTTGAAGACCAACTCAGATGGGTGCAAGTGCATTTGCTATTCAAACAACGTGGGAACTGGATGGGAAAATGACAACTGAGTCAGTCTGAAACTACAGTAGCACTTGGTGCCGGTTGTAAAATAGGGTCCTAAGAGATTTATTTCAGACAGATTTAAATGTAGCGATGATGAAGCATTTATCCTTGAAGGATCTTAAAACATTCTGGAGGGGTGATCTACGGCAAGCAAAAAGGTCAGTGTTTTGAACAACTCCAGATTAGCTGTCAGTCTTTTAAAACATCACAAAATGATGGATGCTAAGCATTATACAACATCTGGTTGCAACAGTATTTCACAACATTTCATTTAGATGTAAGTCAAAATTTTTAACAGAAAGAGTTCATGAAGGTGGTCAGGCAGATGCTAGCTGGAAACTGCATCTCTAAGCATTAGCGATCTTACCAGAACACTTCCTGCAATATGCAATTAATGTTTTGACTGCTGTGGGGGCATTTTATGAGAATACAAACTATTATGCCATTATGCCTATAGGGAATCAGGCAAGTCTTGGCAGTCACTCATGTTTTCATGTTTTGAAAACATTGCTAAATGGACTGGAGAAGTCCTGCAGTGCATGTGAAAGTCTACAGGCTTAAGGCTCACAGTATACAGACACATTTGATGTGTTCCAAGGGGCTAAACAGCTGGTGTGCGAGTGAAGCATTTGGCTTCGAGCACCCTACATTTGGTCAACAACTGTGTTTTTGTCTTTTTGAAACATGTTTGGGGGATGCGTGTAGCTGTGCCATCAGTTCAACAAGTAGTGCATGAATATAGAGAAATAACACAAAAGAAAAGGTTAAGATATTTACACTTAAAATAATGTTTGTGTGTGTTGCCACTGAAATCCTTTTAATCCTATACTATTTTCTGTTCATTCTTCATTTTGGAATTCAGTGACTAGGCTACTGAATAAGTACAACACACAAAACACAAGTTCACATTTGTAGGCAGACCTGATGAATATACCGTTGCCATCACAGTAGGAAACTTGTTCATGGTCAAATAAAGTACTCTATTGATTATCTGTTGATCAATATCACAGTGGCAGGCAAATAGAGAATTCTCCTCTTCACTGTGACTGTAACAGCTGCGATTGATTTCAACGGGTCGTGTACGGGTCAATCCATGCCAACTCTCCCTTTTTCTATCGTTTCCTGCTTGGCCTTTGCTCCGTCTCGCCTCCACTCTTAAATGGAAGCGAATGTCCAAATTCAGAATACACACAAACGACCATTCAGGTAGATCAAATTATGATAAGATATTGTATGTAGAATAGTCAAGTTAAAAGTAGTAGTTTTTATAAAAGCAGTTACAATATACAGACGTACTGACAAATGTTGCATAACTACGGTAAACATTGAGGTTTGATCTGTGCTGTTCCTTCAGAAGACAGGCCTTTGGAATGGTGCTTGGTGATGTGTGTCCGAGGAGGCAGGGATTAAGGAGGATTAGGGATGAAGTGCCTGCTCCGTCTGCTTGGTTTTATGTTTTATCGGTTGCATTTTTTAACTCAGCCTAGCCTCATACTGTACCTCCCAGGAAAACAAGCAAATCATCTGCCCCCATGCACACGCAATGCTTGGAGAGGCATACCGGTCTCTTTTTAAATCCTTTAAAATACATATACATACATTTTTGATAATAAAGATGCATAAGATAACTTTGAATAAAGTCAGTGGGGGTAAGGCAAAAAGCAAGCTGTGCCTCCTATTATTTTATGATACAAATGAACAGTTGTATCGTCAAATCCAAGGGGTCTCAAGTAGCAGTTCTTGAGAAGACTTATTCACATACAGTACTAATAGCAAATAAAGGTTAGGCTTATCATAAAAATGCTATCTGCAACTTTAATTCACAAATACTTAAAAATTGACTGAGCTGTACTTCTTAGATCGAGGTCAAATTCTACTTCTCAGAAAAATAAATAAATAAAAAATCATCTTACTTGGCCTCCCCTGTATTTTCATGATGCAATAATTTCTATAACTTGTTCTGTGTCAACTTATTTTCATTTTTAGACTACAGCAAGAAGCAAGACCTATAGAAGAAATGTTTTATATTTTAAATGACAGCTTTGATTATGTTGGTCGATCCTATTGACGTTTAGTAATGAATGGAAAATATGGAATTGATGAAGTGTGTTTTCTGTGAGTTTAGCAAGACATACGTGCCAGCTCTGTGTGCTGAATGTTCCCTTTGGCTGAAATAAATCTGTCATTCTCTCTTTGATTTATGGTGTTTTTGCTGAAGTTCACCAAAACGACCCTGCACAGATTTCTAATGTGTGTTTTTTTCAACCAATACATCAGGTGCATGAAATTATAATTTTTGACAATTGGGTCATTTTATTCTGTGTGATTTGCATCTTATGAGGGCATTAAATAAATTTGAAATTTGAAAATGGCAATTCATTCATTACAAAGAAAAACTATAGCCAATAATGAGGGAGGCAATGTTTTTGGGGTAATAGGCATTAAGGTTTTCAGAAAAGTATGCTATAGGTTATATAATTGATCCTGATCAGCCCTCAAAGCCCTACAAAGTGACAGTTGTTAAAGGGACAATCGACAATGTGGGTTTTTAAATTACCTTATAGGGGGCAGGGTAGTCTAGTGTTGGACTCCCAGCTGGAAGGTCGTGGGTTTGAGCCCCAGAGTTAGCCTACCTGTGAGCATCCTTGAGCAAGATGCCTAACCCCCTATCTGCTCCATGTAATAGCAGCATGTATTTGTAAGCTTTGGATAAAAGCGACTGCCAAATTACCTAATTGTAATTATGCTGAGTGGTTTGCATGCAGGTAAATTTGATGGTTCTGCGCTATAAATTAATGTATTTACTATCCAATGCAAGGCCAAAAAAAAAATCCCCTTGCTCTCTCAAGCCACCTTAGTAGAATTATAATGAAAACTGACTGGATCAATTACAACAACTGAGCTATACACGGGACTTGGCCTGTCTTCATTCACTTGATAATCATAGCTTTGGCATAATGCATGAATCTTTAATAACAGAATAACTGGGGGGAAATTCAGTCACAACAAACAAAGTGCTATCAAAACTCTGCATGTGCATATTTATTTAACATTTATCTAACCACAAAGGTCTCATTAAGACGTGACATCTCATTTACAAGAGAGTCCTGGCATGTGACCTTCATCATTAGAGTCTAGTTGAAAAATAACAAAATGATAAATCACTTTAATATACACTGATTAGATTTTCGAAATCTAATGAGGCTCCTAGTTATTGGTGTTACAATTAGGTCATTTAGCATTCATTTTTAAGCCATTGTACTCACGAGTGTAGCATCTCTCTGAGTGCCAGTTGGTTATGGGTTTTATACATTTATACTGCCTTACAGTATATGGTCATTGTTATATTTAACCCTTTTTAACTTACAGAGGTGCTAGTATAACCTGGGCGTTCGTCCAGTTGCTGCCATACATTTAAACATTTCCTGTGTTTAGTAAACCAGATTGTTGAAGTCTGAATATTTACATAACCTGAGAGGCCCAAGGGACATGTTTGACTGACTTAAATGTTACGACAAGGGATCTTTAAAAGAACTGGATAAGCCCTACTTGACTGCTATGACTGCTGCTTACATCATCTGACAAGGGGCTGCGATGGAATGAATGCCTTTGTTGTCTTGGCACCCATACAGTACTATGGAACGAGACACTGAGGGTCAGGTCGGCACAGAGTGTGGACTGTTTCAAGCATCTACTTAAGACTACTTAAGACGTAAAGATTTGGCCAATCCAGATGTGTCCAATTGAGACATTTAGTTGTCATATTTAGTGTACATGCCCAATATGCTGTTCATATCCACGGAAACGTAACACATTGATAGCATAGCATGGCAAATGTGTTTAGTCGGTCCCGGGTGTCTTTACAGAGTTGAGACACGGCTGGTGTTCAGTGTAGCACACTAGTTGACTAATAAAAACACTAAACAAATCCACCTATGGGTACAAATAAAGTAACCTAACCTAATACTAAGGACTAACACTAGGGAGCACTTCTTTGGCTGCCATAAGAGCCACGGTTAAAACAAATGATGAATGGAATGTATCTGACGGCAGCCTTTGGAAAGGAAAACCAAACAGATGCTCTTAGTCTCATTTAATGTTGTTACGCTCGCTTAAATTAGTCTAGAATGCTTGAAAGGCAACACACTCTTTCCCTAACCCTTTCACTGTGATAATAATATCATCATATATTCTGCAGCAAGTAGAAGGAGGAAATAGTTGTCCCGCTGTTAACCTGGGCAAAAAAAAACACCTCTCCAGCGTCAACACTGTCCTAATGTATTTGCACAGAGTGCACCAATGAACACTATGGCTAAACCCAATCCGAAGGGTTCATTAGCGCTCTCTGTGAGCGGTCTCGTGACTGGCTGGCACCACTATCTCACGACTACGAGTGGATCTTTGTAAGCTCGTTGGTGTGTTGCCAACACACTGGATCATGCACACTTGCTGAATTAGAGAGAGGAGAGGAGAGGCTTTGTGTTTCTGTTTGGTGAGAAAGAGAGTACAGTAACTGTGGTCATGTTGATACTGTGTCAGCACCAGTATGTGCTCCATGGCTCATAAGGTATAGATATATTGTGCAGTATTACCCACGATTCACTGGGAAAAGGGCTACAAATTTCTATAAACAAAACAAAAAATTATAATGAAAATAATAATAATTATTTTATCATTATTATTATTGAGAGATTAAATGTATCATTATGGGAGAAATTTTTTTTTTTTTCATATTTGGACCTTTTGAGTCATGTTTCACTAACTCTGTCATTTCATTGCATACAATTGAAGCTAAAATAATGGATGGAATAATGGATAAATAAATACTGTTTGTGTAAATTGCCTAAAACACACACATTTGTCTGCATAGATAAAACGAAATATTTAGCCTATGCATTAATAACATCAGCACTATTCAAACAAGCACATAATAAGTTAACAACGCAGTTATGTCTAGCCTCAACAAACTGCCGACCTGAGGAGTCTGGGTATGAAAACACAAGGAACACTTAAATAAGTAGCCAAAATAACAAAACAAATGTAATATAGTATGTTATCATAGTATTACGTATCATAGTATCGTACTATGTTACGATGACTGTGCCAAAATGACTCTCACACATTTACATTTTTTGTACATTTATGACTATGACAGCAGAAAGAGCTCATTATCAGATCACTACCGTGCCATGAGAAATGGGGGCACCAAGTATTAACAGGTGCTTAACGGGTGGTCATTTTGTGACAAAAAATAAACTGGCACGGTCCCCCCAGCCAGACATATACCCCTATCTCTAAAAGACACGCAACATTCCATTGCCTCTTAGTCCATCCATTTTACCTGTCCTAAAACTGGCAAAACTATCACCTGCTTAATGTGTCTTTATGTGTTTTGAGTGGGAGCCAAAGAAATATAGTTTGAAGAAACGTTATAGCTTGACTTTCACACACACACAAGCAGCCCGCTTTCTTTAGACTTTAGACCACACAAGTGTTAACACACATATGCTCCCCTGATGTCATGCTATTAACAGGGTCTTTCTATTGATAATCGTTTCCTTTTGCCTCGCAACCATGCTGATGAAGAATGTCTTCTAATGTTGGCCTACCTGGAAGCATCCTTGAGTTAGATGCCTAACCCCTACCTGCTCCATGTAATAGCACCATGTAATTGTAAGTCGCTTTGGATAAAAGCGTCTGCTGAATGACCTTATTGTAATTGTCCAATTGTAATTGTTATTTGTGAGTACTGTTTTATAAATGAGGCCCCTGGTCCTTATCATATCAGAATAAGCCACAACCTACTGTATGTTTCTACTCAACTTTGAGGATTAATCAAAGATTTGAGAATGAGGGAAAACCCTTCTATCTCTTTCTCTCTCCTGCTGCAATCCATTTTTGGTCATCCAAATATGACTGTATTTCTGATTTGATTACGATTAGTTACCATCCAGTTGACCGGCCAGACCACTAAATCTAGTCAATGTCATTTAGTTGTGTGTGCGTTGATAAATTCATTCCTGGGGAAATAATTATCTTCTCTTGATTCTATATTCAAGTTATGGTCAAGTCTCATGACAATTCACTGACAATTTATAGACTGATTGGATGGAATTAATCAAATTCTATTTGAACAATGATTTTATGATGATATTGTGATTATGATTATCAACCACAATTAAAGCATAGTCATAATATAGTTCCCTGTGTGGACAGGGTGGTGCCCCGATGTTATTAATAAGTAAATTACTTAATACATGAACATTTGTCAAGATTGAGACACATATGGGTCAAACTACTGCAGACTCTTCTCTCTCCCGCAGGACTCACTTTTTTTCTCTCAAATCAGTATCAAGTAAAAAGCCTTCGCAACATAACCTTTGTTGGTATGACATTCTTTGTAATTCACTTGTTTGATGTTAGAAGTAAAATTTCCCTTTTTGTCATCTCAAAACTTAACTAAAGCCTAAATGACAGTAGATTTTGTAACATCTCGGGAATGGCTCAGTGCAGTTCCACACCCTGTTAGTGTTGTCTCCCAGTCTGTGTCTTCCTTGTGCTCCATGTGTTGTTCTGGTCCTGGTCTTCTCTCTGCTGTGTTGCCTTATGTGTTGATTTGATTATTGTTTTCATCTGTCTTCCCCTGTGTGTATTTATGCCCCGTGTTCCTGTCTGCTACTTGCTAGATTCTTTTGTATTTCCTTGTTCTCTAGTCCCCCCGTGTTAGTTCTTTGTTTCTGGTTCCTGCCTTCTCATTTACAGCATTTAGCAGACGCTTTTATCCAAAGCGACTTACAATTACTTTGTTCTATTACATGGAGCAGGTAGGGGTTAGGCATCCTGCTCAAGGATGCTTACAGGTAAGACCACTCTGGGGCTTGAACCCACGACCTTCCGGCTGGGAGTCCAACACCTAGACCACTAGACTATCCTGCCCCCCTTCTCCTTTTATACCTTTGCCTATGTGGATTTACCTTGCAACTGCAACTTTTTTGCCACTGAAAGTACAAGTAAGCCTATCTTTTTGACTTCATCCGTGTTAAGAGATGTCAAAGTGAAAAGGAAACCTATTGCTTCCCTATTGCTATTGCTTTGCCTAGATCAGGAACAATGACATTCATTTGCATTTGTTACTTCCTTGTATGCACTTGTTGCACAACACAATAGGATAGCTCTGTCAACATTATCTACATGTTTGGATGTTTCTTATTGAAGTTATTTATTCCCTAATACTACACTTATTATCGATAGCAGTATGCAGGTTACAGAAGAAGCAAGGGTGGACAGCTGTATTACGGTACGTTTTTTTAAACAACTTATTTTTTTTAAAGACTTTTTTTACCACTGAACAACATATATATTGTAACTGAGAGTCAGGTCCTCCAAGACGGAGAACTATTAGCTCCCGTAAAACTTTAGGTACTCAGTAGAATGCAACAACGTACTTTGAACTTGTTTGTACTTGTTTACTCGTTTTCTAGTAGTTAGTTGCCTTCCTATTCCCGATAGGGAGATGACATCAGAGAGAGCCTACCCCATTGTTGACAGGATTCATTATAAACCACATTTTCGAGCACTACATTGTTAAATAAAAAAGGCTTGCAGACTGCTCTGACTGGAGTTTGGGACCATCTTACAGTGAAAGGCTAGGCAAGACTGCTCTGATTTGGTACTGACACTTGAAATTTTTGAGAATTTGAGTCTCTGCAAGTCCAGTTTGACTCGGCGTATTACTCAAAAAGAAGAAAATAACCCATTGTGCTATCTCTGTAGATTAACCCTGGTGGAAATGGCACTGAGTCAAACCAAGGTGTTCCACTTCCTCCGCCAAGTGTCCCTCCAGTGCCCAGTCTGAGAGAGGGGGATCTTTACCACGTCTTCATCAGCTACAGCAGCACCGACTACAGGTGGACGCACTCCCTCATTCGCCAGCTGGAGGCGTGCGGGCTGGGGGTGTGCTACCACGAGCGGGACTTCACCCCTGGTCGCACGGTGCTGGAGAACATGTCCGACTGCATCCACGAGAGCCAGAAGGTCCTGCTGGTGCTCAGCTCGGAGTTCGTGAGGAGTCGCTGGTGTCTCCTGGAGGCCAACATGTCTCTGTTCAGAGACTGTCTGGGCAGAAAACCCATTGTGCCGGTGCTGCTGGAGCCAGGAGTCTCTATCCCTCTGCACCTGTGCCACCTCACTTACCTTCAGGCAGGGGAGCCAGATTTCTTCAGGAAGCTGGTCAAGGTGCTCTGCACCCCCAACCGGCAGCTTCAAGGGTCCACGGTGGTGCCTTTCCTGCCCCCTTCCATCTACAACGGGAAGGCCCTGCAGCCTTTGATTGCGGTCAACGAGGAAGGTCTTCACTCATGGGACGCTGGTCAGTTCAGCGACATGGATCTCCCAGACCAACTGCGGTTGGTCATCGAGGACCAAGAGAAGTACAGAAGAGCTGTGAGGATGATTAACAATGTTTATCACAACAAAGTCTGGCTGCGTCCACTGTGGCTTAGAGTATTGTTGTATTTTCTATGTATAATAGTTATAATTGTCATCACTGGTTTCACCATATTTCTGATCGTATCTACAATCAATGGATGTTCCATTTCATTCATTTTTTTAATTCCTCTATGCTTTTTCTGTGGTCCACTGGGCTTGTCAATTAATCTATGTCTCTGGAAGAAAGATGACAAGAAGCATATTGTAAGGGAAATGCAGAAAGCTGTAGGGCAGGCAAACACCTTCCTTGTTGAGGACAAGGTGTTGATGGGTTGTCGGTCCAGTACCAAACTGTTTCTAGTCTATGTGTCTCTGAATAGATGCAGGCGTGTGTTTACTGAAACGTTTCCCGAGCCGGTCTGTGCTGGTGAGATGTTTCAAAGAGCTCTGCTGTTCTTCTCGTCAGGATACGCCTGCTGCCTGGCTAAAAGGCACTTCCCCTTTCCCCAGCCGAGCTCCCCAGGCCACGTGGAAGGAGGGGTGTGTTTCTGCCAGTATGTCTCCCACCAGCTTAGCAGGGAGGAATGGAAGTAGAGCAGTCACTTTGGATAAAAGCGTCTGCTAAATGCTGTAAATGTAAGTAGAGGTTCTGTACTGTAATAAATAGTTAACACCACCCAAATACAAAAATGGGTATTTACTAATTAAAGATATTAATTTTAGGAAGGAATGTTGAATATCTTTTTAAAAGTCAAATAAAATAAAATACAACTTCATTATCTATCTATGGAGGAAACTTGCTTTTGATCACACAGGGGACATACAGTAATACTAAAGATACAGTATAACAATACTTTTCACTACCAAATGGCAAAGAATGGGGATTTAACTGCGTAACTGCAGGGTTCCTATGTACAGCCTAACAGTGGTAATTGATAAATGGTAGATAATTGTACATCTACACAGTTGTCGACCTGGTGTATAAATGAATCCTGTATTTAAGCAATGTAAAAACCGAATGGGAACTAGGACTATCCCCTGGTTTATCACTTTCTCAATGGACTTCTGTTATTTACAATTTGGTTATCTACTCTCTACTGAAAACTGTTGAACATTGGTAAAAGTACCCTACATTCAATTAGCAGGCACAAAGAGACATATAGTGAGTTATATGTAGTTATATGTATACATTGGTATTTGGTTTGAATTATTCACTGCATATTTTAATTTACTTTTGGAGTTTTCTTTTTCTTTTTATAATTCTTATTGAACTTGTTGAAGTTGTTGAAGTATAATACTCAAACATGGGGCCAAAAAGGCTTGAGAAGGCCTGAGGCATTGGATTTCCTTATCTGGTGATCATTTGACAAATACTGCTGACATTTTCCATTCTAACTGTTTCATCAGACAGACCAACATCATATACCATAGCCATAGAATCAATATTTGCTGTCCTTTATGACCTTCAGCATCAGGACTCAGGATATGAGATGAGGTGAGACACGGCTGCTTTTGGGGTCTGTAACAATTAAGACCAATAAACAGTAGGAAAAGACATCCTGGCCTTCTCTGGACATCATTGAGTTATAGGCTTAACTCAGTCACACTGTGCACACAGTTTTCCCTGAAGTGGAATGGAGACATTTTTGATAAATGGGCTAACTTATTGTATGGTAAACGGGTTTACTTAATTGCCATTAGTTATGGTCCTCCCAAGCTCCATTGAAAACAGCAGCCACACGAGACCACTTGGATTTAATTATTTGAGTTTGTATCTCCATACTGGATAGTGCAGCGTGTTGTTTTTTAGGGAATTACTGTACATGTTAATTGAACTTGCTTAGTAACTTTAGTAACTGAAAGTACATGTCTAGGAAAAATAGAATAGTGCTTAAGAGCTTAGTTATTTTAATAGAAATCTACCTGTATTTAAATCTTTTGTGTACAGAAAGTACACATGAAATCCCATTTCCCATTTATTGTAACGTTTGTGGGTGTGGGTGGCGAGAGCAAACGCGAACCAGAGCAAACCACATGCAGACTGGGGAGTGATAGACGCATACAGCGTGGTTTTAATGAAACACAACCATAGTACAGGGCTACAAAGCCAAACAATGACCAACAGCACCTAGTGCTGTTGAGGAAAATATATAGTGTCCACAATTAAACCAAAAGAAGATACACCTGAGTGTGCTAATCACACCCAGGTGTGCTGCAGGGAAGGGAGGCACTGTGCACCGATCGTGACATTTATATTGTAATGGTGCATAGCACAACATTATAGCACATCCCTTTATATTCTCTTTGGATCAATTACATGACAGAAAGAAGATGAAAATACTAAACAGATGGAAATGGAAATTGGACTGCACTGATGAAAATGACTAATCAGTTCATTGCTTTGTTGTTTGTAATATATGCGAATGGAAGGTTTAGCATGTAGGCTATGTGTTATTGCCGTGTGCACACAGTTTTTATATGAGAGTCTAGCAACATATCATCGATATCACGCTATCAGTATATTAGAAAATATAGACCGATAACAAAATCTGTATGTTATATATTATGTTTTCAAACAATAAGTTACAGCTATGCAATCTAGTACATTCCTGTTTAGGTCATTGTGGCGACACCTACAGGAAGTAAGTGGTATGTGATCACTTTGAATTCAAACAAAGCTGCAGCTTGTTTCTAAAATGTGTTCACACTGCATCCTACAGTTTGACACTGTGACCAGACTGTTGTTTATTCTCTGTGTCCAGGATATTAGTAATTTTCCCAAAGCTGGCCACGCTAACAGGCACTGCCTATACTGGCATGAAAATATAAATGCTCTTCGGAATATTTAAATTAAACAAAACAGCAAAGACAAACCAAATAACGCTGAGTGTTTTCATTGTGATTTTCCAATTAGGCTTGTCGGTGTATAGGATCCATATACGGTACAGTTCACTTGTCTTACCTTTCGTTAAATCTGTGACCCATTGTATTAAGTTATTAATGCTGCAGGATGTACCAGTATTGTAACGACGCAATCATTATTGTATGCACGCTAGGCCAATTCCAGGGGGCTACATATTTATATTTTATGTCTAATAAACTAAACCGCCAATCCAAGGCCAGGCAGGAATATTAATTGTTCAACAGCTCATGTTAGCGCAGAAATATAGTAGCCAAAATATATTCTTCAACCGCTAACAGGTCTATAAAATTAGAGGTGTAGAATACAGGTAAGGAATGGCAGCGTTGCCACTGACACAATCTGAGTCTGTTAAAATATGTCTAATAATATCACAATGTCAAAGTAACATGATTTGTTTTGTCAACTCGAAAAGTTCATACAAAGCATTAAAGTGTATTTGTGAAAGTATTGGGGAGGATTTGTCACTGTGAATACAGACATGATGCGTGCGTGAAATTCTACACTGTATAGTACCTAATTTTAGTGTCTGTGTGTTAGATGGGAGCTTTGTAAAAACTAAGGTCAAATGTTATGTGTATCTAAATATTGTTGCATATCCCCACAAGATTTATCACTACCATCACAATTATTTGCCTACCATTACAGTTTGAACATCAGTCTGAGTTAAGACAACAACTCATAACAGACTGCAGTAATTTACCCTGGCCATTCTGGCATAACTACCCAAGCATGACCCCATGTATCTCTAATCAGTGGTTGACCTTGTGATACCCATAGTCAAGGAAAACACTGAGAAAGCCCGGCCCGTTGGAAAACACTGAGAAGGTAGGCTACATGTTGTGTCAGGTTGACAGATGTGTCCCACGATGGTTAATAGCTGGCACAGACTTACTTACTTACTGTACTTATTCATTATTGGTGTCTCAACCGTGATCACCATCATGCACACGGCTAATGTACATGTTTTTAAAAAAATTTAATGTTGTTTGGGAGCCTGTTTTATTTTTTGTATGACAAAAGAAAATACCCAATGTCAATTAACTGCAAAGCTTTCATGAATGAGCAGTAGAATGAATGGATTACCAGTAATAGCAGCAAAATATTTGTTGAAAAAGTTGGAGATATAATTAGCAGATATGAGCTTCTGTGTTATGATACCAGTCTCTCATATACTGTATGTCTCTGTATTTTAATCTCCAGAAAATAATATTTTCTGTAAAATATAAAAGACCATTCTCGAATAATATTTCAAATTTAATTTTCCTGAAGTTAAAGCAGGTCAAACCATATGACTTAATCTTGTTTTAAATCAAATGTACTGTAGGTATACCATTGATCCTGACACGATTTGGTGTCTGTTTGTTCCTGGTTTTGGTCTTATTTTGTTATGTTCACCTCGTTCACCCAGTTCATTGCCTGTGTGGATGGTTTTTACCTGTGTCTCCACATGTGTATTTACCCTCAGTTCGGTCTCTGTTGTTGCTTGTGTTTGGCTGTTAGCCAAACACAATTCCTGTTCCCTGTTTCTCCTGCTGTCTTGCAAGCAGAGATTCCTCAATGCACTACATATTTGCCTAAGTGCTGTGCGTTTGGGTCCCATCCTCGGTAGCTGCATGACAGATTGCCTGCTAGCCCTCTGCCTGGAACATCTCCTGTGTTAGCTAGCCCCCTGCCTGGAACATCACCTGTGTTAGCTAGCCCCCTGCCTGGAACATCTCCTGTGTTAGCTAGCCCCCTGCCTGGAACATCACCTGTGTTAGCTACCCCCTGCCTGGAACATCTCCTGTGTTAGCTAGCCCCCTGCCTGGAAAATCACCTGTGTTAGCTAGCCTCCCGTCTGAAACATCTCCTGTGTTAGCTAGCCTCCCGCCTGATCCAGCTCTGAAGGGGCCCCAGGCCTGGGAGGGGGGGCTATCATCTCAAGATCCAACCCACTTGGGAACAGTGCTGGATTCGGCCTCTCCACTGCCCAGTGCCATGGAGGTTCCACTGCACAGTGTCCCCGCCGACGTCTCGCCCGGTCCAGATCCTGTTTCCCAAGACCCCCAGGAGTCACTATTCTCGGGAACGCAGCTGGCTATCGGACGGCTCCCCAGAGGGAATACATCTCCAGTTTCAGGGTCTGATTCTGAGTGAGTGGGATTTTGAGTCTGAGTGTGTTCCCGGGCCTATCCCTCAGCAGGCTCTAGTCCCTGTCCCAGTTCTAGAGCCTGCTCACGCCAGACCCACGAGAGCCGTCTCACGCCAAGCCCTGTCCAGTGTCTGGTCAAGACCAGCCTGAGCCCAAGCCGGTTCCGAACCCGAGGGGGGCTCCTGATTCTGAGGTTTCTGGGTTGATTCCTGTCCCGAGTTGGTTCCTGTTTCCGCCTTTGTTCCCTGTGTCACTGTTCTCCTCCTCTTGTGTCATTTCCTGGTTCCTGGGTAATTGTGTCATTGCTCCCATCTGTTTCTGTTCATCTTGTTCACCCAGTTCATTGTCTGTGTGGATTGAATTGTTTTCACCGGTGTCTCCCCATGTGTATTTAAACCCTCATGTTTCTTCACTTCAGTCTCTGTCATTAGTGTTTGGGTGCTCTGCGTTTGGCTGTTACCTTCAGTCCTGTTCCCTGTTTCTCCTGCTGTCTTGCAAGTAAAGATTCCTCACTGCACTACATATTCGCCCAAGTGTCGTGCGTTTTGGTCCTGCATGACAGATCTGTCCATACTTTACATAATAAAGTGTAGTGAGAACTGTTAAATATAATCATGTATAATGTTTGTTACCGTGTTGGTTTCTGTTGAATATCTAGTCAGAACTTACAAACTGTAAAATATAATTTCAGATATGACAAATGCCTGACAATGCTGAGTGACGTTCAGTTTGAAGAGAAGGGTTCAATAGGTTTTAAGCCTCTGTGTATTGTCATTTCTAAAATATATTTTCTGCTTTGTGTTTGTAAGCTAATCTTTCTTGTGCCATGCCTGTTGAATGTGTGTGCGGGTGTGGTGTTTTTATATTATATTTTATTTTTCTACATGCTTGAGCCGTCGTCCACTAAGTCCTGCAGAACAGTGTGCTCCATTTTTCAGCAAGAATAACAGTCAAACTGAAAGATTGCGGTAAGAGAACACAAAGGAGAAGATTGGGGACAAATCTACTTGAACAGACCCAGCAATATGTTGTTGCAGCCGAAGGAGCTGCAGTGGATTTAAATAACAGACAATTTATCAAGATCACCTGGATCACCAGTAATCTGCAGTTTCACTTTATAACATGGCTGAGAGGCCTGTAAGACAGAATGCTTTAAGAGCGTCTGCCTGGCCAAGGTAACGCGTTGCCTTCAATAAACCATCGAGTAGTAAACATTCTTCTGGGTTCAAATCGGTCGGTCGTCTTGAAAGTAATTAGATTCCTTCAAGAACAGGAACATTGAACGATTAAAGGGCTTTAAGGATGAAATAGCCACTTCAGTTGAAACAAAAAAAAAACCTGATGTGGTTCCAGAAGAGGGACGGGACGGGTTTCTGTCTACCTGTCTTGCTGTTCTGCTTCATCCCAACCTCGGTGCCTGTCTCCACAGGAGGATTATGGAGGTATTTTGTTATGTGAATCACCCATTCTAGCCTCACAGATAATCCCTCTGTTCTCTTACAGGAGATCCTGAGCTTCTGGGATGCCCTTACGTCAACATGACGTGACAGTGAAAAACCTCTGATAGCGTGTGGTCAGAAAGTATGACAGGAACGCAATATTCAATAGAAATTAGTGAAAGGAGTTGTCTTTTAAATGCATTTCAAATTATAATACCCAAAAAATATTCAAAAAAATGTTTCAAATTTTTCCCAATTATCTTGTGATCCCCAAGCCCCGCAACATCTCGCAACCATTCAACCACTGAGTCTGTATATGATTGAAATTAAAACCAAGAAATTCTTACTCCTAGATTGGCGCAAATGGGCAGCAATATGACAAACAGTACACTGGCATGAATTATTTTCCTTCACAGCCATGCAGAGATTCTTACACAATAGATCAAATGTACACTATGACATACCTCAACATAAATACATACATTTGTACACATCTATGCAGGATACAAAACACATGGGAAAAAATATATGCATGACATTCAATGGGGTATTTAGTGCTGCAATAGGAAAGGGGACAAAACTTCTGCCAAAACGGGCCTGTTTGCAGGTCTGGAACCATCTGTGACCAGATGGGAGCATTGTGAAGAACTGAGGGGGTGTTGGGTCACATGATACAGTAAGTGCTGTTTTCGCTTTGTGGTTCAGGACTGAGATGTGGAGTGGGGGGAGTGGTTGGGCCAATCACTTCGGAGGCATTGCGGTTAATGTTCACGAGTTTGTTCACAAAGTGAAGAAACGGGGGGAGCAGCAGAACATGGATAATATTATAATTTTGTAACCAGTACGCTGGTGAGAGCAAAAACAAAGTGCTTTGAGCATGGAGATGACAGGCAGTGTTTCCTGAGAGAGTTTGCGGGTGTCAGTGGTATGTTGATCAGACTCTCAGAACCTTTAAAAACCCTATTGTAAAGATACACAAATACACCATCCAAATGCACGGGGGGTACATGTTTTAGTGGTAGCGGGTGTGAGAATGTAAAACGGAGACATATTCGTTGGAGTGCAATTGATTAATATCTATAACCTTGTGTTTCATAGTAGGCCGCTGTCGAGTAGAGATCTACCTATAAAGACCAAGACTGCACATTCAGTTACAGCCAGAACAACAGCAGGTATAGGCGGGCAGGCGGGTGGACAGATGGACATGAATTCCAAACACTCTTCTGTTATTAAAACGTTTCCCAACTCTATCCTGAGGCTGGCCGAACGGGTACAGAGGCCCACCTCTTGACTTCCCTCTTGCGGGTTAATGACTTTTGGGTCAAAGGGCGGGGCGTTAAAGGAACAGCAGTGAGACCATTGCTGTCTACGCTCTGGATAAATGATAAGTCCTGGCGATGGCTCGCCGTTTTCCCATAAACCCTTGCAGCTGACACATGCCTTTGTTCGCATTACAAGCACCCACGCAGGCACAAGCTGTTTTGACTGAGCTGACATTGCACTCCAGCTAATCCATCTTCATATAAATAGCACTGCATTGTTTACAGTGAAAGTAATTTTCCCATCCGCTGTAAATATCCACTGATGATGGCGCATAGCAACAGCTGGGCACAGGCCCCGTTGGCAAAAGTGATACCATCCCACCTGCTGCGTAGGGATAGGTTGCTGTAGGAACAACTTCTATTCCCACATAAGGCTTACATCAAGCTGGGTTTCTTCCTCTCAGAATGATGGGAATGCCTCTCGGACGAAAAAAAAAACAACCTTTGTCCTATTTTTCGCTTTCTGCCTTTGATTAACCGAGAGCTGCAGTTCAAAACCAGCGCATGGCTGTTGTTGACAGCTTCTTGTGTCATGAGAACAAGATCTATCCTCATTTCTTCCCTTTATATAAAAGAATTATAAAATAAAATAAAAAATATTCCTTCTTTCTACTCTGTTAGATCAGCTCTAAGAATATTAAGCACTTTGCAGTTAGCACTTATTGACTGTTTGAAGAGTGAATGATAAATTTCGACTATTGCAATTATTGACTGTTTTGAGGAGCGAGTAATGCACCACATTACTTTCGAGTAATGTAGTGAAAATGCATAGGTGAAGTAACCTTCTTACATGATGCTGTCCTTATTCTAGGAGAATGTTATTTTCTTGCAAAAACTGGTGGTTAACCAGTTCAACTGTTGACAAATGTACTGATTGTAAGTCGCTTTGGATAAAAGCGTCTGCTAAATGCTGTGTAAATGTAAATGTAAATGTAAATGTAAACAAGAACACATAAATCACGCACTATGCAACGGGCTCATGCTGCAACGGTGCAATACGCATTTACACCCAGTAAACAGCGATTGTTTACTGGGTGGGATTGACTTTATACAACTGCCTAGTGGCGTACACCAGCTGGGCTAATGCTAACTCCATGGGTAAACAAGAGGAATGCCCGCTACCCACTGGTCCCTCTATGTAGATAAAAATAGCTTATTATCTATCTATAAATCTCTCTCTCGCATGAGTGTACATGGTTTAAAATATAATTACTACATAATAAGATAATATGTATGAATTTTTTATGTATACCATGTTCTTTGTCCTTTTTTAGGGGTCTAAAACATTGCTTAGGTCACCTTTAAAAAAGATGTGTCCCCCGGTGTCTCAAAAGTGCGACTGTACCCTAGAGATAATAACGTGCTAATGACAACATACAGAATTTGATGCAGTGAATAAAGTCATGCAATCTATCTAGCACAATGAGCTCTTACTGTATATGCAGTCTACCTGGATGACTGGTAAGGATGGCCTGGAACCATGAATCAGATTAAGTCACTTTGATCATGTTCACCCAGTGAACCTTGTTTAACAAGCCATTAGACTTCGTGAGAGAAAATTGCAGCGATAAAACCTTTGTTATACAAGGATGTAAATATATGTTGTGCTCATGTTTAACTTCTAACGATGATTCAGGTTCTACAGTATAGTTCTATATTCTATATTTAGATTTGAATATACGTACTGTAGGTTGAATCCTGGTATGTACTGCATGAGACAAAAAAACGGTAACTTATAATGTAGGTAATACTGTAGAAGTAAGTCCATCTATTTTCTGGGGCACGCAATTGGGGAATTTGTGCATAAGCATGTTTTGTCTAGATTTCTTTTAGGGCTTCAAGAAAGCTTTCCTTCCAGTGTTACTGTGAAACAAGTCAATGGTTGCCAAAGCCATTTGTATTTAAATGTAATCCAGGGTGTAACAACGGGAGAGCCCCGCCCCTCCCGCTCTGACTCGCCGGCGTACTAGCCACCGGCCTGCGGCCGTCCATTAACTAAACGCACCCCTGATGATACACACCTGCCATCAATCTCCTCATCACCGCATTCCCCTGGCCTATATAGCCAGGGAATGGGTGATGAGGAGTTGTTGGTTATTGTTTG
>JAOEHI010024862.1:8184-26343 GCA_025447815.1 Percopsis transmontana
CCCCCCCCCGCCCCCCGCCCGCCCCCCGCGCGGGGGGGGGGGGGCGGGGGGCGGGGCGCGCCCCCCCCCCCCCCTCGCTCGCACGTACCCTGACGTGTGGGTTTCAGCGGCGCATAATGGCCCAGACCCTGGCAGCAGGAGTGCTGCTGGCTTGCTGCTGGTTGTACTTCAGCGTTCTTTCCGAGGGAGACTCTAAGCTGGCGCTCCTGGGCCTCGTCTGCACCGTGGTGACGGTCAGCATGTACCTCTCCCCGCTCACTGACCTGGTATACACCTAACAACTCAGACGCCACTGTAACAGTCAACCTGTCCTTTGTCACTTATACAAGATGTTTCCAGCGGTTTTTACCCATGGCCCCCTCACCCGCAGGTTATGAACGGCTTTTGCAGCATAAATCTATTAATATACACTATACTGTATACCGTATATACGCTATACTTTATACCGTATGTAATATACATATGTAACAACAATAAACTGTTGGGGAAAAAATACTTGGTCATTTTATCAAATACATAAAACTAAAGTAGAGTAAAAATAGTAAATCTTAGAGCAGTGTCTTGGAAAACATTGGTACAATTTGTTACTCTTTTTTTTTCTTCCAGGGTAACGGTGTGCAGGTTGTGTTCAGCAGTCAGGTGTCCCTAACAAAGACACACGGCGCCCCTTCTAACCCATATTAATGTTCACGCAGAGATAAAGACCTTCTGTACATCCTGTTTTGTCCTCCTCTCCCTCTTCTGTCCATCTCCCAGACTCCTCATAACAACTCCCACTGTGTTTCCTCTCTTTCTCTCTCCCATCTGTGTCTTCCTGTTGTTCTCTCTCTGTGTGTGTGTGTGTGTGTGTGTGTGTGTGTGTGTGTGTGTGTGTGTGTGTGTGTATGTGTCTTCACATCTCATACCCTTGGTAACATCCTGTCCCAGTACATCCCCATGTCCCTCTACAGTGTGTAATAAATACTGTACACCTTAAAGCTCATTTCAATGACACTTGATGCGTATCCATCTTTAATTCAGAGACTTACAGCATCTACTGACCTAATGTTTATTTATTTCTTTACAGGTATCCATAATGCGTAGCGGTAATTTGGAATGCCTGTCTTTCCCTCTGACGGTAGCCACCTTCCTCACCTCCACCTCCTGGACCCTGTATGGTCACCAACTAAATGACCTATTCATCACGGTGAGCATTAGAGAGCAAATGCTGACACGGTAGACTGTAGGAAGACGTTTAGAAGCCGGTAGTTTGACTTTACAATTGCCTCAATTATGTTATTGTTAGAGCCCTCTCGCAGTTGGTTAAATGGGCCATATGATTGCCCACAGATTGCAACATGCTCTTTTTAAACTTTAATATCATCTTAATGGAGTAATCGTTTAAAAAATCTGCACATTCACACTGAATAGAGGGAAGTAAAATTGGTTATTGAGACCTGAATTTGCAGGTCAGGTCCACAACGGTCTGGATAAAGTAATACATCACCCTGGAATTAGTTTTTCTTCATTATATCTGAAACTCTATATATATGAGCCCTGTGAAGTAATTTCTAGACTATATGCTGTATTGTTTGTGTGTGTATATTTGTATTCCAGATCCCAAACATGACTGGAGTCCTCACCAGCCTGATCAGATTCTGTCTTTTCTGGAAATTTTCTTCTGCCAACCAAAGCTCACCATCCTATAAGCCTGTTAAAGCATGAGAGACTACCAAAAGAGACTGAAAAAGACACTGTTCAGTGAGATCAAGTTTGGTATGAATAAGAGAAATGTGTTTAATTTACTCAATCATAACAAAAATAGCTACAGTAGCCACAATTTTAAGTCTGCTACAGTTCTCTGTCTAGTTGAGTAAACCTCCCTCTTGAAATGCTCCTCAAGACCGAGCATTGTATCCTGTGGCTGTAAAATCTCACATATAATGTACCTATAGTGCCTTGAGTCTTCTTTTTGCTCATTTGTCCTACTTGAGATCATGAAACATGCTCTCCCTGATCATCCATTGGCCTCTAGGATCAGAGGGAATGGCTTTACAATACAGTGAACCGAAATGACCCCTTATCATCAGTTGTAAATAACTGGCTGCTATTACTATACTATACTATACTATAGTATATACTATACTATACTATACTACATAGTCATTGCCTTTGAGTTCCCTTTAAGGGACCCAGGTGTCCATCCTCTGAAGTGTCTATGGAATCCTTTAGGCTGTTTTGTCATGGGCCCAGGCCTGGCTGAGCTATAAATGTTGATGGTGATGATGCTGTATGTCATTACAGTGGCAGTTAATTACATTTGTTAATGGAATGGGATTGTTTTTCTTTGTTGTTATATTTATGTTGGTCTAGGTTTAAATATAAAATGCAGTCTGTTCTTGTATGCTCTTGTATATACAGGGTTTTCGCGGGTCCTTTTTTTTTTTTTTAAAGTCTAAAATCCAATCATCTGAATTTTAGGCCTTAAAATGTCTTAAATACGAATTTGACAGGTCTTAAAAAACGGATTGGATAAGGAAGTTAACATTACTTTTATAAAGTTGAATTACCTTCAGTCTCACTTTTAAGTCTTTTTTTTTTGTTTTTGTTTGGTGAAAGATTTGTATTGATCACATTGTTACAAAACAAAGTGAAACAACACAAAACCAATAACCACTGTTGTAAACTGTGCAGCCCTGTGCACCCAGCTAGTGTGTCGCGATGTGGTGTGTGGGCTTCAAGTAATTCTGGGACTCCAATTTTCCTTCATATCTTTTTTTCCTTCATGCTTTTTTTTGCCAGTATGGACGTGAAATAGGTCTTAAATTACATTCATAATGGTCTCTAAAAAGGCTTAAATGTAACTGGTTGAAACCTACAGAAACCCTGATATAACATTATACCGAAAAGAGAAATATAAATTGTTTATTTTAAAATAAATAATTCCTGGTGCCAGTGGCTGGTTTTGTGGGTAATAAATATTTGGTTGATTATGGTCTTGTCTATCCTTTACTTGTGATACATTATGAAACCCAGCACTAATTCAGATGAATGAAATTATCTAAGGCTTTCATTTGCATACTGATGTTTTGTTGAAGGAGAGGGATAAAATAACGTATGGAAGAACACTGCACTTGACCCTTGGAAGTATCAAGACCGCTGTGTTGAATGGTTCACACTGAGAAGTGTGCAGACAAATACGGTATGTGTGACTACGTCAATTGTGAGACATGGAGCCTGCAGCATCGAGCCACACTGAGGATTTGTTTGTGCGAGTATATTTACGTAGAAAGGGGCACTGGTGGGAAAGGCCATGTCAGAGGTTCTCAGCCTTTGTGTGTGTGTGTGTACACACACCAGCCTTCCTGAGCTCAAAGTGGTTGAGAAAACACACACACGCTGTCCAGTGTTGAGATGGATTTAGGATGACGAAACAGGAGAAGTGATGAGATAAAAGTATCGGGTGGGGAAAAGGGAGTAAAGAAGACTAGAGAGAACTTCATAGGAATGTTGGTCTGCAGTGGGTGACAGGGAATGGGAGGACAGTGAAACAAACCCTACACGTGTTGTAAATGCAGGTGTGAAACACAGCACAACACAAATAGCCCCAGTGATAACTGGAGTTTTAACTGCCAGATCGCAGCATAGTCACATGAGACCGGAAAAGAGGACTAGTGAATAGTGAGTGATGGTGAGCTCAGGGTAAGACAAGAAAAGGGTGTGTGGTGTTTATACTTGTGCTGGCGTAGAGCACAAGGGAGAGAGACAATAGAGACAATAATGTCTGAATGTATGGAGACAGATAGACTAGACTGGATAGAATGGCTGTGTAAACCCTCATTAGACACGTGTGTGTGTGTGTGTGTGGAAGCAGCGTGTTGTGAACTTGGTGGGAAATCAAAGCATGCTGGACACACTATTGTGTGTGTGTGTGTCTTTGGAGGACAGCCAAGTCTTATGACTTTTTTGTCTTTGTCCTCAGCATATGTGCACTGAAACACAGGAGTCGGTAAGTGTGAGGAGAAGGAGGGGTGTGTGCGTTGTGGCGGGGGTGGGGGGTGTAATCAGCTGAACAATGGAGGCTGGCTCACAAACAGGATCTTTCTGTTTCCTGGGCTAGAGACTGTCTCCTATCACAACAAACACACACACACACACTGTATGCACACATGTGCCCACACAGAGGAAAACACACACTCAGGCAAGCCACTCTTGTCCTTTTAAACACATCCTTCAAAACAGCTATGCTATCTTTTACCAAAGCACTGCCACCCCCCTACTACACACACACACACACACACCACACGCAAACACACACACACACACACGCAAACACCAAGCTACTATTCAGATCAATTGACTGATCACAGCACACAACACAGATTCATGGGTTTTGTTTGGCAGTAATTACAAATAACATTTCCACTAACCGGCTGCAGCCACAGAGACTGCATGCTCAGCATAAAGATGTGCACGCACAAACACACGGGCGTAAACACATGCAGGCAGACACATGTACGCAGACACATAAGGAGTCAGCAGCAAGTACTTTCAGCCATCAGTAAAAACACACCTGTCCCAGCTGCTGTTTTGAAGAGAACAAGAAAGGGAGTGAAGGAATGTGGCTCTCGATTTTCCTGTTGGCCCCATCCTGGCCCAACTCCCCAAAACACACACACTGTAACATTCCTCAGAATTATTTATTTCCTTCTACTTTGTCAGGTGTTGTTTTTCTCTCGTCTTCCCTGTCATTTTCAATACGCCCCACCTCTCCCCTGAAAGTAACACTATAGCCCAACAGTGCCTGTATTAGTGAGGCAGTCTTATATTATTACGTTTAGTTGAATCAGATCATCTGCTGTGATAATCAGGTAAAATTCATAAAACTGTCAAACGGTGATCTATATAGGTTTTTTTTATTCCCAAAGCAGCAAAACTAATTTTAAAGCCCAAGGAAGTAAAACCATGTATATTAAAGGTGTTTGTCTCAAAGGAGAAGCGAAAAACACAACCTTTTACCTTGTATGAAATTAACCTAAAAGGAGGCAAAGTAGAATGGTAGCACACTGACAATTCAGGATGTCTGTCATGTGACAGTTGTATTTTATTGGAATGGATGCAAATGTGGAAGGAAAAAGACATATGTATGCCAGCTGGCGAACAGAATTAGCGGCTGCAAAACCTGACATCTATTATCAAGCTTGCCTGCTTTTATCTATTTGATTCTGAGCTCTCTGTTGGGTCTGAATGCAGTTGTTCCAGCAGGTGATTATGGGAAGGGACAATGTGCAGAGAGCAGCGAGTGCCTTTCTATTCCCAGTTTCACCAGCTCACCCGGTTCCTCAGATTTGTCAATTACTTTTTTACAATCAGCATTTTCTCAACAGCGTCTTGTGAGGTCACACAGCTGAAAGGCCCGCACACAAAATAGAGGTGACAAATGCACACACAAGCCCTGCGCTACGTTTCCTAAGACAGCGATGTGTGCCCACATAACAGTTTGTGTAATTTTGTATTGCATTTAAAATCATGTGCTAAAAGTATGAGAGAGGGCACACAAACATGTGTCTTGGCACACAAACAAAGTGTGGAAATACCCCTGTCACTCCTGTCAGGTCATGCTGAAACGTACCCCACTAAACTAACAACATACCACACTTTGCACACAAAGCACCAAAGCAGACACACAGCAGCCAGCTCCTATAGTCTCTCTTATGGCATGTGTGGGTTTTTTTTGCAGTATGTCTTCTGTACTGTATGTCAACCCCCCCACCCACACCCCCGGTAGGAGGAGTGACGTGTGGACAGCCAGTCATTACTCTGTCAGAGTGCAGCTCACAACACAGTCAGCCTGGATCAACCAGTAGCTCAGCTTTCAAACAGTTACTGGTCACCTTCCTCGCTAATTGTTTTTTACCAACAGAACAGTGTTTCATGCCCACATAAAAACATATAGTAATATATTAAGTAATATAGAGTAAAAAAAAAAAAGGTGATACAGATACTATTATCAACATATAGTATGCGTGTATACGTGTATTGCTTATAATAGAGACATTTGTTTACATTTGCTGTATCCATGTCCTTTTAAATAAAACAAAATAGTTTTGGTCTCATGGTCTAGACATCTCTCTAGTTAACACCGGTGTTGTGGGTTTTAATAGTACAGAATGCTGTCGGTCAAACAGGTGATGTTATTAAAGCAACAGTAAAGTCTTTATGGATAATGTATTCCTGTCTCAGAACATACAAAATGCACACTCACTGCACAGCTCCGGTCAGCACATGCTTTGGCATGTATGCACAACTCGTATATCACGTGGGAGATTCATCAATGTATGTGTGTGTGTGTGAATGACAACCACAGTGTGTGGATGTGGATATAACTATGTAGGTGTGCGCAGCATACGGTGTCACTCTTTGGTGAAGCTCACAAACACCCACCAGCGACAGATGACAAAGACCTAGTGAGTGTGACAATTTTTCAGTCGTATTTTTCCTAGAAATGTATTTTTTGGCTGTACAGTCATAACTTGTGGGGTTGCTGAGGGCTTATTAACTGCTGCGTGTGTGTGTGCATGTGTGTTCACGTGTGATGTACAGGGATGCTGAGGATAGACAGAAGACACAGCTGTTTGGGGGACCTAGAGCCTGCATGTGCTTGCATTAGCAGACGTGTCTAAAGCACCCTGCACTGTGTGCACATTTTAAAAGTTTGCTCAGTCTCATGAGCATGTGTAAGTTATTCTGAACCGAGCACCATGCTCCCCAACTTTCTTCACTCTCATTTGCTTCACTCAACTTTCCACACGAAAACAAATAAAGCAGGTTAAAGGTTTTATTGGCTATTAAGGTAGTTTCATACAAATAGCTTTTCTCAGTAAAGAGGGGATATGGATTTTTATTATGGAAAATTAAAGTATAACAATTGACTGGAAACTGGACCCAAATGCAGGACACAGGAGACTTCAAAAGAGGCCGCAGGAGTCCACAGTAAGGTACATTAAACTTAAGATTGAGCAAAAGAAAAGAAAATTAAAAAGAACACACATTATATACCAACAAACAAGTGAACTCAATGAAGAAATTAGGCCACTAGAAAAGAGGAAAAGCAAATTACAACACTGACATCTACTGGTTGGTGGGTGCACCCGCCTGATTTGTACAAGTAGAGAGAAGAAACTGCTTCCTTTTTTGGGCCTATTAGTCTCGGAGCTCTTTTCGCTTTCACTGGTGTTTGTTTCTGAATAGGCTGGCAATTTGGGCGAAATTCTGTATAAACTCTATAAAATCATCACTCATGGGCGTAGGTTTCCATTTAACATGGGAAGGGGGGGGGGGGGCACATTAAGCGGGAGGTGTGGGGTTCCTCCCCAGGAACTTTCGAGCATCAAACACATTTCCTGCATTCTGGTGAATTATGTGAAGGAAAACACCAAATTCAGGCACCAGGTGACAAAATATGATGGAATATAATGCAGTAAGGCTCTCAGGCAGTATGGCTATTACTTTTTTATTTTACTTTCATTCTCCGGTAGATTATATATTCTCCTGTAACTTTTCTCATTTAATATCATCCCTGCGCTGAACACACATATAGGCATGATGTACTCTTCTGTCCTTTTTTGTATATGTTCTTTGAGGAAGTAACCTCTTTAAATATGCATGTGACACCCATTCACGTCAATGATAGGCCTAAATTATTTTAGGACTACATCTCACCTTTTTTATAGAAGGAAACTTACAACAAGAATGACGATGTCCATGACCGATTAAAACATTAAAACATTGATCAAATCTATTCGAGAATGAGACCTTGTTAAAGCCTCTAAATAATTCTGAAAACAAACCCCTCAGGCTCCAAAGTCTAAATCTACACACAAGCCATGACAGTCGAAATCACCGTAGGCTAATTTTTGTCTAGTGGCACCCCGTCAGCGTCTAGCGTGCCCCTGGCCCCTTGCGTGCAGGTGGCAGAGTTTATTGCAGGCCATGGTTGCAAGTGGTATTTCTCAACAGTGCGCATAGAAGCGGTTGTAAGCTATATGGCTGTGAGCAATGTGTGCCGGACAGGGCGGTGCGACGACAACCCCCGACATGTCACAGAGCACGTTGAAATATACGAAACTGTCAGAGCCTTTAGTCGGTGGATTAGCCTATGACTCACCGTCGAGCGGTTCGACACATTTAGGCTACACATAGGCCTTCACCGAATTTGCTGGGCGGCCCCTATTCTGACTAAAAAGCAAACTGAGGAATACTATTGAATGCATGGTCAGGGACCACCTGCAATACGGACCACCAGGGGGCCGCGGACCACTGGTTGAAAGACCCTGACCTAGAACGAGGGTTGATTGGACATGCCCCAATGGGAATGTTAATGAGGCCTATAAACGAGACCTGTGCTGTGGACCTAGCTAAACTCTTAAGGCAAGAGTTCCCAGTTCCCTCAGCTCTGCTTGGGTAAGGTAAACTAAATCTGCGTTGTAGGGGGAAAAAAGAGCAGCCACGGGAGCAGATACACTCTGATGGCCGGGTGAGATTGTAACAGTCGGAGCAGAAATGCCCGTGTTCCGATCATAAAACTAAATTCTAAAAGGCGGACCTGTTATGGGCCAGAGCCACCAGGCTAAGTGCAGCCAATGTCGCCACCAAGTGGTGATTCTTGATCATTACAGAGGCCTGCAACGGTTGAATTTATTGTACTAACCACCTTGAGTAGGCTATCGTTGCGATTCACGGGAGCCACAGTGGCTCTCATACAAATTCAGGGATTTAGTATCTTGCTCAAAGGTAACCTAGGCTTACTTCAGCAGAGCAGTGGCTTGCAGTTAAAGAGTGAACACTCCGGGGGGCACAGCAGGCTAGAGGCTGAAAGGCCCTGGGGTCGATCCCTGTACCTATAAACGCCTTTGTTAAGATGCCTTACCCCTACAATGTCCTTAATACCAATTTCTCACTGTAAATCGCTTTGGATGACAGCATTTGCTAAATGACCATGTTTGTAAACACATTTGTAGGGGGCGGGATAGTCTTGAGGTCTGGGTGTTGGACTCCCAGCCAGAAGGTTGTGGGTTCAAGCCCCAGAGTCACCTGTAAGCATCCTTGAGCGAGATGCCTAACCTCTACCTGCTCCATGTAATTGTAAGTCGCTTTGGATAAAAGCGTCTGGTAAATGTAAATGTAAAAACACACAGGACATTAACCATTTACATAACACAAAAAACAACCCAAAAGAAAACAACAAACACGTATTTGACTGTTGCAATGCTACATCTGTATTTAGCTTGTTTTACGCCTAGTCTGCATTGTCACTTTGTCAAGGTGATGGGCTGATTATGGCCTTTCAAAACAAGATACGGTATGTCCCAGCTACCTGTTCTACTGGCTCAGATTATTGTCATAACCCCCCCTTGTCTTGTCACTTGTTCACATGCAATATTTAGTCAGTGACGTTCAGTTATTTTATTATTTTCTGTTGCTCTCTTAACAAAATGATATGATACTGCGTTTATCTGCTTTATGTGACAGCTAGACGTGTTACATACAAGCACTCATTCGAGGGATTAAGCACACATAGAAGTATATTGGGTCTCTATGTCATCTATGCCATTTAAAGAAGCAAAGTGTGTTTTTTCATACACTCATTCAGTGTTTTTCTACAATTTACAGTTAATCACATAAAGTAACTCAAGACAGCATTCTACATTCATATCATCCAAATAAAACATGTTTCTCTATTTTCTGTGAGAGAAGGCACACAACAGAAAAACAGCAATGAGGTTCAAAAGGTGTGATAGATTTTTTTTGGGAAAGTCACAAAAAGCAAATTACACTATAACAACGATGCTCATGAGCAGAAAAACGTGATGTTACTGTAGAAAGCCAGATAGAAGTAACATCCACTGTCTTTTACCTGTCTGAGCTGAAACAAGTGATGGAAGCCAATGAAATGTATTCTTCCTAATGTAATCCTGACGTATCAGGAACAAAGAGCTTATTATCCACGTCACTGCGCTACCTGTTATAATACTGTAGCTCACGTTAATAATAGACACTGTAGGTTGTATCTCACTAGCTGATAGTTTAAGCCTTGTGACTTTTAACTGTGATTGAGGACTATATAGATAGAAAAAATGGATTTGAACCATTGTTTAATGTTGACATGAAAGTCACCCCTCGTTTTCAGTCATTTATTGTTTTTGTCGTGACACGTAAGAAAGATTCTGCCAGCGTCTAAATCAGGAGATTCTGATTTGTTGCGATGCTACAGTCTAAAATCATTCAAGTGCTGTGCTCCGAGGAAAAGACAGTGAAACAGTTCATTGAGGACAGAGCAGACAGAAAAACATGAACCAACCAGCCAGAGCCCTGCAAGATAGCACACCCACACACCCATAAACACACTACTCATACTTATTACATATCAAAATACAGCCATCCATTCATAGATATTACAATACGGACAAACTTGCAATTGAATGATGAATTAGGTGTTTACATTCTACAATTGTTAACATTATTAATCATTAATCCTGTCAGTGACAGCAGTATAAATAAATATTCATGAACAAGTACACCTCGTTAAAAAATACATGGTCGTCCAAACCTTAATAATAATTCATTATCATTACTGTGCAACACATTCCAACAGAATAGCTGGACACACATTTCTTCTGTATGCAAAAAAAATGTATTTACTCAATTAGAAACGACCCAGCATTATGAACAAAAAGTCCCTTCACATCACATTTGGTCTGGCAAATGGGAGAGAAGTTACATAGCTGATATGTCACACTGCTCCTGTATCCACCAGAACACTGCCATTCAATTACACTACAATTATTTTTCTGCTTTACACGGGTCATTAACATTCATTGAGATTACATAGAAAATGTAACCTGAATAGGAACCTGCTAGTTTGAGGAGTTTTTACATAATTTTTATCTGCATATAGATATTAAGTTACGTAGACCCTGGTTACACTTGACAACAGCATGCAACCTTTGTCATCCAATCATGCCAGGAAAGCCTAAATTACGAGGCCTAGGTACTGTAAAGAGATTTTGCTTGCATTTGAATCAGCTTTTCCTAGCCTGACATGAAGGTTTCTGTCATGTGCTGTCAACAGAATTCTGCATAGTCTAAACTAAATACAGCCAGTGTCCAGCGAGCTGTTGTGAAGACCCGGAGCAGGAAAAAAAACGCGGCCACAGATTTAATTAAATTCAGCCACAGGAGGCCCGTAAAATATATTTCCAGGCCATGTGCAGATGCTAAATGAGAAAGAACACATCTTTTTGATCAGACCTCAAAAATCACATTTTAATAGTAAGTGTAACCACGGCCATAGTGACAGTACAGTCAAGTACACTCACGTAAGTTCATCCAGGCCTCTAGAGCAGTGTTTTTCTGACCCGTGACCCCCAAAAACAACTGCTCATAGTTTGTTAATACTGTAGCTTCATAGCTAATAGCTGGTTCATAGAAGTGGTTCATAGCAAACATGGAAATCATAAAATTTGAAAAACAATTATGAAATCAGCAGTGACATTTCTCAAAAAAAATCCTTCATAAATAGGATTATGAAATCAAGCGGTGAAATGTTGATCTGTGTGTTACTCTGGAGACATCGAATTGTCTCCATTGTTTTTAAAAACTCTCTTCTGATGTGTAATTTTGAAAATGAAATATTCTTTTAATGTCAGCAAATCTTCTAAATATTTAAAATATCTCAATTAAATGTAATCTCAGTTCATTTTAAAATGTTCTAGCCAGGTAAAGGGGTACTTGGGTTGGAAAATAATATAACGGGGGTACAGGAGCCAAAAAAAGTTGAGAACCTCCACTCTAGAGGCATGATCACTGAGCAAAGTATGCGTTTTAATAACCACCTTCCTCAGACTTTATTTACCAAGATTCGTGGCCCGTGATTGGATAGTGACCCTGCGAGGTGGCGTCTCCTCTGTGCTGCGATTGGCCACAAGGTCCTGCAGCTGCAGGGCCCCTCCACCAATAAAGCAGAAGGCCGGACAAATGGGAGCCGAGCAATCCACATGTCCCTCCCACAGGACGCGCAGGGAGTGGGCGTCGTAGAAGGTGACACGTCCTCTGTCAAAGTCCAGACACACTCCCAGCCGGGGGGGTAGCGGGGCTGTGTGGGGGTTGGGCTTACTGTGATGGGTGATAGACGCTCCCTGGCTCTGGCTGTGACCGTGTCCTTGAGGGAGCAGGATCTTGCCCATACCCATGGTGAGGAAGCAGAAGGGGGAAACGTCCTGACCGTCCTCTGCCCCACTGTCATGGCCGCTGTCTGGGTCACAGCTGGAGAAAGGAGAAACGACGTTAAAGAGGCTATAATAAGTATCCAAATCCCTTTTAATCAGCCTTTGATTCCTTTATTCTATATTATTCCTCATTCCTGCTTTTGGGGAATTAAGCTAATTACAGGATTTTTGACATTATGAATAGAAAAATATACTACAAGAAAATGTGCAAACTGGAGTATACCATCAAAACCCAAATATCATGTAGGCCTACTCTTTATTAATTATCTTTCACTTTCAATAGCATGTCTATGACAACCCAAAGGAAGCCAATACATTAGGACTTTTTGTGAAAGGGCATCCCTTTTGTAAATGTTTGAAGTAAGTACAAGTCTAAGGTTGGTGATAAACCAAACAGGCTGCAGTTACCGGGGGCTAGCCATGTCCTGTGGGAGATGGAACCATTCCTGTAGCTTAGCCTCTTGTCCTACCCCGACCTGAGAGAGCAAGAAAGACAGTAAGACCAACCGACAGGCACACTGTCCATTTTGATGTCAGTTTGCTGTCCGACACTATGGGTCCATTACTGTGACATTCCAACTGCCACTCCTCTCACCTTAACCAGGTAGGAGCCAGGCTCCACTGAGCATGCCCAATAATGTCTGCCTTGAGTCACAGCCAGGTCAGCCACCAGCAGGTCAGAGGTCAAATGACAGGAAGTGAGCGCGCGGTCGGCCGCCTGTAGCAGGGACAGACCAGGCACACTGCGGGCATAGGTCTGCCCTTTACCCAGCGCCAGTCTGTCAGCATGCAGCCCCCAGCGAGAGTCCAGCGAGAAACTCAACACTGAGAGGATGGGAGGGAGGTAAAACGGAGGCAAGGGTCAGGAGAGAGAGAGGGAGGAAAGGAATAAGCAAAGGAAAGGAGGACAGGCAAGGGAGGAAGTCAGGAAGGAGAAGGGATTAGATCCAGAAGCAGGGAGGGAGTCAGACTGCACTGAGCCGGAATACGTTGTGAAAAAGAGCTGAAGAGGAGCAGGTCAGGAACACACAATAACAGGCTGACGAAGATAAAAAAGGACAGAAAATGGGTGGCACTGAGAGAGAGAGGCGTTGGCACAGATACTCCCTATAGCGGGAACTGGTTGTGTATAAGAAGAGAGCTACGAAATAGAGCAGAGGCGTACAATAGGTCTCACCAGCAACTGTCTGTGACGGGTGGAATGATAAGGGAGAGTGAAAAAAAGTTATCATTGAAAGAAGAGAATGATAGACGATGTGTAGCAGAAAAGCTGAGAGGGGAGGAAATTAAGGGACGGAATGGGATGTTACTGGACACAACTAAACAAGGTTTGATGTCAAAGGTAAAAAATATAAAAGCACAAGGATGAAAACGGTGAGAAATAAAGGGATGGAGAGAGAGAAGAGATTTATTACTCACATGAAGGATGACTCACAAGTCATTTAATCTTTAGCGCTGGGTCTTTTTGTCTACTTTTCTTTGAACACGTAGTCTACCTCTGCCAGTGGTGTCAGATATTTTGAAGAAGATATTTAATTTGATATTAAAGATAATTAAGTGGTCTGCTCTAGTCTTCCTTGTTTGAAAAGGACTAATTTAAGTACATTCTAGAAACCCTTAAACTGCTTGGACAACAAGATGAATAGTCTAATCGCATTATACTGTATATATGAATATAATGTAATGTACATGTAATGTGGCAATAATGTAATGTAAATGACTTACCTGCGGTATAAAAATCCTAACTAACTGACCATGTATGTAATATTTGTGCAGATCACAACGTAAATCTCACCAGGGGCGGGTGGAGTGTGAAGGTAGACCTCCTCGCTGTATTCTCCAAACCCGGCCTTGTTGCAGCCTCTCACCCTCAGCACATACACGCTGTCCATCTCCAGCCTGTCAATCACAGCATTAGTCCCTCCCACTTCGTCTAGGCGCTGCCATGATACTGCGGCATTAGGGGACCTCGTCCCGCCCCATGTGGTTCCGGCCACTCCTGACCGCCTCTGGAACTCCACTGAAAAATGCCATGCTGGGGCGGAGTCCTGAGGGAGGCGCCAGCATAAAAACAGCTGGTCATAGGCCAGTGTCTTCTGAGTGTCAATTACTGGAGCCAATGGGGCTGTGAGAGAACAAGGGGGTTACATTACAACAGCACTGTCTTTCTCCTCCACAATGTTTCCTATTATAGAGATATACAACCACACAAACACACACAAAACTCACCACGTATGAACTCCAGGCTGCTGAGGAGTTTGAGCTCTTTGGACGTGTCCAGCTGAAAGTGTCTGAAGGAGGGATCAGCAGAGAGGGAGAAACACTGCAGGTTCTCTATGGCCTTTACCAGTCTAGAGAGAGAGAGAGAAAGAGAGAGAGAGAGAGAGAGAGAGAGAGAGAGAGAAAGAGAGAGAGAGAGAGATTTTAACAATTAACAATTTCCTCAAATATTAACAAGTAAACTAACGAGTGTGTGCGTGCGTGCGTGCGTGCGTGCGCGCGCGTGCGGGAGCCACCTGCTGTGCGTTACTCTGGCTGCTTGCACGAAGCAGGGAGCATCGGTCTCCTTGAGCAGCTCGTGCGTGTAGGCCATCAGGCCTGCGTTCTCCAGCAGCCCCCTCCTCTCTGACACCTGCGCTGACAGGGCCTCGCCCCTCTTGCCGCGGGCCCCCTCCAGCGCCAGGGCCAGGGCCCCCTGGCGCTCGGCCAGCGCGGCCCCCAGCTCCCGGATGCAGTGGGTCAGCTGCTCCTTTGCTGTGGCGCTGTTCAGCTGCGGAGAGGGGCGGTACCTCGCCGGTAAACACCACAGAAAGGAAGAACTGAGGAGGACTGGAAAGAAAGGGTGTTTACCTCCATCTGTGTGATGGCACTCTCCAACTGAGTGATCTGGCTCTGCACTGTCTCCTGATTGGCCAGGATGTAGTTGATCTCCTTGGTGATCTTGTCCTAAAGGGTCAACTTTGAGGTTGATATTTGAGGATGGTCAAACCTAACTGACTGAAACCTGATTGGCCCGGCTGGTCAGACTCCACCTACCTTGAGAGCCTGGTAGGCCTGTGCTACGGGCAACACTTTGTGGCCATGGTGGATGCGTCGGAGCTTGCAGAGGGGACACAGCAGCTTCTGGCAGCTGCGGCAGTAAAACACTAGTCTCTCCTGGTCGTGCTCCGTGCAGGTCAGGACCTACAGGGCACATTTGCAATAGTCACTTATAGATAGAAGATATTGCACATCAGCAATAACAGAGACATGCATGAAGAGCACTGGAGACCACACACACACACACACACACACACACACGCACACGCACACACGCACCTTAGGCCTGAAGCTGTTGGTGGGCAGAATGTGTTCGTGCGTGGCTCTTGGCGTTCCCCAGGGATGGTAGAGTTTAAAGCACTCGTTGCAGAAGTTGGCCTTACAGTCTGCACATCCCTTAGTGGCCTCAAGGGGGTGAGGCGGCTTACAGAAGCCACACATGATGGCAACACTGCCCAAACTCACTGTGTGTCGGTACCTGGGGAGACGTATAGAAGGACAGATAGACAGAGAAAGGGGGTTGACAAGCCTACATGGTGCTCTCTTTGCAGCAGTTGGGAGTGTAACTTTGTGACCTGGATAGTGTGTACACTCCCAGCAGCAGCTGCCTCGCTTAGTGCCTCCTGAGCAGTAAAACATGCATCGTCACACTTTCCTGAACACCAGCTGCAGCTGCACCACCCATCAAACTGCTGCGTGTGAAAGAGGGAAAAACTGCCTAGCCCCAGAACTCGCTCTCCGCCACACTTCATGTCCTTCCTTCTTTCTCTCTGTCTCTCCCTCCCTCTCTCTCTCCCTCTCTCTCTCTCTCTCTCTCTCTCCCTCTCTCTCTCTCTCTCTCTGTCTCTCTGAGGTCAGCGCACATAATTCACAGCCCCTGCTCTGGTGCATCACAGCTCTGTGTACTGTATGCTGTACAGTAGCCTCCCGTCTCTCTGGTCATGCATGTAAAGTGATGTGATGAGAATACGACCTTTATTCATCGAGCCCGTTTCATTTCAGCGGTCATAGAAAGTAATAATTGTATCACCACTGTTTTACGGTGCAGTTCTAAGCGTTCCCGGAATCAGCTCATTGCCTGAGGTTTGGAGCTGATCCGTTATTGAAACTCTTTCCAGCCAATGATTTTCCGTCTTTGTTTGTAAAGCAGCATCGACCGCCTCCCATCAGTCACCTCGTTTCTTCGTTTCCTGGACTGGCCAGAGCACTGGTTTGCAACATTTTTGAGCCATGACGCCTAAAACGTTGTCACTTGAAGGGATTCACAAACTATGCAACACTTATTTTAATAGCATAGCATAAAGAATACATATATTAAAATAGAAGCAACAAAACACTTAATAAATATAAAATATCTACAACCAGGGGCATCGTTAGATAATATAATAAGATCATCTTGATCTCCAATCCCTGATTATTTCCCCTTCTGATCTGTCGTTTGTGACCTGACGACGACCCGCTCACCTCTCCACGACCCGCTCCAGGGAGAGGTTGCGGAGGCACTCGGTCAGCCCTCGCTCCCCCAGCTCCACGTCCTGCTGACAGGAGGGACAGGGGAACAGCATCGGCGGATGGACCGCGTCCTTGCGCCTTCGCCCCGGGTATGTCCCACAAGCTGGGGAGGGTGAGGAGAGGCAGGGGTGAGATATTGACGGAGACGGGAGAAAGAGAAAGTGAGGGGACGAGAGGATATGGGAATTAAAGTTAGTTGAAGATACAGTACGACACATTCATGCAGACCAAATGCTTCTGACAGACACAAACACAATACATTCAAAAGCACAACTGCGTTATAGATCTCGCCTTCTTGAATACCTCTCCACCCCTCACCTCACCCCCCCCCCCCACACACACACACACACACCCCTCTCGCGCAACAACCCACGATATGAATTAGAGATGCTATAAATGGGTGCTGATGCATCAGACAGTTCCTCTGAAAAAAGGCAGGTGACTGAGCTGGTGATGGTGATGTCATATCGCATCATATCACATCACACCATGGTACCTGTGTTGTTAAATGATGACGTCAACTCAGAGTCATCTGCTCTGAGTACTGATATCATCCCGTCTTCCTCACACTCACACGTGTGTGAAAACGTACACGTTCACACAGCAAGCCTGTAATAAGGCCACGTATAATCCCACTAAATCAAAACTAAACACCTGCAACGGCAAACGAATACCTGCCCACACACACACACACACACACACACACACACATTTTCCCCATAATGCTCCCAGCAAACAGCCACCTCCTCTGATGACCCTCTCCAGGCGGTCTGGGGTCCTGGGTGTGGGTCTACGTGTCTGCCGCGGGGAGCGTGTGTTGGGGGTTGTGGCCGGGGAGTTGGGCTCTGGAGGCAGGTCTGGAGGAGGGTAGCCTCGCTGCACCAACACCTCCGCAGCACACAGCAGACACACGCTGTGCTGGCACGGCAAGAGGATGGGCTGCTTCACCATCTCGTCACACACTGGGCAGTGTAGCTCCTGCTCCATGCTCTTCATGTTGGACTGACAGGAGAGGAGAGGAGAGGAGAGGAGAGGAGAGGAGAGGAGAGGAGAGGAGAGGAGAGGAGAGGAGAGGAGAGGAGATTCAACTATGAGATATAGCCTACTAAATCTCGATGAACATGGTGTCTGAGAATGGGGCCTATACATGCAAGGAATAAATGTCATGTGTTCTAAAAGGTGAATGTCAAAGGGTGCCGTGACAGTGAACATCAGTATTATTTTCTGTTTTGACACACAACCTCCGAAAGAAAGAGCCCATAGCCCGTCCCATCGGGCTATGGGCATATACCGAGGTCGGTGCACAGACATGAAGGATAGCGAGGGCTCAAAGTGATAATAT
>JAOEHI010024873.1:0-26333 GCA_025447815.1 Percopsis transmontana
CTAATGCGCTACAGGTGCGTTGCAGGGGAGATGGGAGGCACGATGCGCGCGTGGCCGTGAGCGCGCCGATCGTGACAATCTATCTCTATCTATCTGTCTATAAGCAATGTTAACTTATCCTTAGGCCGATCTTTTCTTTTTCAAATTATTTTTTCAAAAGCATCAATACAAAGATGCCATGTTAAATTTCGGCTTAAGCCCTAAACAAACAACTAAATCACACCTCCACTTTAATTGCTGCCATTGTGACAGACAATAAGGGCAAACAAGTTTAAGACAGTCATGATGCATGTAAAGGAATAGGAGAATTATGGTTGCAGGTTTATTTTATCTTAACTTAACTTAACTTATCTGAAATTAAATTATTAAATTAAAATCACATTGTTATATATACAGATATTCAGTATATTACTATACAGAATAATGGACTGCACTAGAAAAAGGCTTGTGGACCTGTGTCAACTTTTAGTGTCAGCCTTAACAATCCCTATAGCTATCCTCATGGGAAATTAGGATATTAATGCCCTGGGCATGTAAATATCTTTATTTTCCAAGAGAATATAAAATGCTGTATTTTGCAACAACACAGTAGAAGTCTTTGGCGTTAGAAAGGGCGTTGGTGAAACAATATCTGCGAAGCTACTCCCTTGTTGCAACATTGTAATAATAAAAGCCTGTTTCCTGACTTATCCCCCATCAAAACGGACTGGTCTTAGTTTGTGGTCTGACCGTCACTGGTGAGACCACGTCTTAGCGCAGAAGAGGCATTGTGTAGTAGTTTCCAGGCTTTAGGTGAAGGGGAACTAAGCACATAGAGTACATATGCAAATTCACACGTGCCACTTTTGTGTATATTATGTTGGCCTATTAAGTGAAAAACTTAACTAATGACTACTGTCCTTAACCTTTTTAATCACAAAACAAAATATATGCATCATGGTGGTTTATTAGAGGTGGTGATTCCTGTTTTGGATCAAATTTCATGTCCCAATTATTTCCTTACTCTTATGATAAAATAAGACAAAAATTTATAACAAATTAATTTAATTATGTGTTAAGGTGTTTTCTATCGCTTTAACATAAATAAATTACTTTTTTTTACGTCTCTTTAAAGCACTTTTTTCTGTGGTATATGCGTTCAATTTAGCATGTCCCCAATGCAATGTAATCAACTTCCTCAATAAATATAATCCATAAAATTAAAAAAAAAACTCTATTCTTTATTACTTTGATAGACTAGGGCACATTTCCTTTAGTCAAGGAAGTAAATCTGGTGAAACTACATTTGTTTTCTATAATATAATATATTATATGTCCCCACAGTCCTTTTCCACCCTGTTAGTCTGTATTTTTTGCCTCCCAAAAAAGACTACAAATCCATGAAGTGTTTGTTTTTGGAGGGAATTCAACTGGAAAACTGAGGTATTGTATTTTAGTTTGGACCTTTTCTGTCTTCCCCTGTTGTGGGTGAGGTTTTTATTAAACCCCTGTACACCACTGCCTGCCTCCCCGCTCTCTGTTCTGCATTTGGGTCACCACTCCACACACACAACCTGACAGAACGAACCATCCAGATATGTGTGACCCAGCAGACGGAGAGGAGCTCTCCCAGGCCAAAGTGGCCGTGGTAAGGTTTTTTTTTTTTTTTTGAACTCGTTGCCCTAACGAGAAAGACAGACAATCTCCAGCAGCTGCTGAGACTGTTGTCCCTCAAGGAGGAGGTGCTGGCCACGTCGGCAGTTTTCCTGGGCTCGTCATTGCTGGCTATCATGGAGGAGGACATATCCCATATGCGAGTCAGGCTGGAGGCCCGTTCTGGTGGACGCCATGCCCGGCCTGCCAGGCTCTTCCCAGTGCCAGTGAGCCCCGCTAGCCGCCCCCAAGCTCCTGTATTGGCTCGCCCTAGCTCCGTCAGTCTTCCCCCCCAGCTCCCGTGTCTACTAGCTTGGGCCTCGCTAGCCACCCGTCAGCCCCAGAACCCAGGAGCATCAGGCTGGGGGGTTTTTCCCTGTCCCCGGCCCACCTGTCTCATTGCCACACTAGCCCCCCGGCGCCAGCTCTGGGTTCCCAGAGGTCCCCGTTCTGGGGGTCACGGTTGGCTCTCAAAGGGGGGCGCCGCAGAGCGCCCAGCCGTTCCCTCCAGCATGGCATCACCGACTCCTCTGAGGTACCCGGCCTGGCCCCCAGGGTCTCCACGCCTGGCCCCTAGCCCTCCCACGCTGGCTCCCACGCCGTCGGACCCCTAGGGTCCCCTCGCTGGCTCCCACACCGGCTCCCTGTCGGTCCCCTAGGGTCCCTACGCCGGCTCCTACGCCAGTTCCACGCCTGGCCCCTAGGCCCCCCACGCCGGCTCCCCGTCGGACCCCTAGGGTCCCCACGCCGGCTCCCCGCCGGGTCCCGCCGGCTCCCACGCCAGTTCCACGCCGGGTCCCTAGGCCTCCCACGTCGGCTCCCACGCCAGCTCCCTGTCGGAACCCTAGGGTCCCCAACGCCGGCTCCCAGTCTGGCCCCTAGGGCCCCGGTGCCAGTTCCCCGTCTTGACCCCAGGATGCCAACGCCGGCTCCCAGGATTCCAACGCAGCTCTCCAGTTCGGCCCCTGGCGCGTCCCCGCCTGCGCCGCAGCTCTCCAGTTCGGCCCCTGGCGTCTCCTCGCCTGTGCCGCTGTGCCCCAGAGGGGTTCCGTCTCCGCCGCCGGCCTCCGGCCAGGCCCCCGGAGTCTTCCGGCCACCTGCCCGTCTCCCGGAGGGGTTCCGCCTCCGGCCTCCCGGGCATCCTCTGGAAGGTTACCGTCTCCGCTGTTGGCCCCCTGCCCGTCCTCCGGAGAGGTCCCGCCTCCGTCCTCCGGAGGGGTTCCGTCTCCGCCTCCGGCCCCCAGCCCGACCTCTGGAGAGGTCTAGCCTCCAGGTCGTCCTCCGGAGAGGTTCCGTCTGTGCCTTCCTGCCTGTCCTCCGGAGAGGTTCCGTCTCACCCTTCGGCCCCCAGCCTGTCCTCCGGAGGGGTCCTGCCGTCAGCAGTGTTCCCCTAGTGTGTCCCTCCGTGTTCCCCTAGTGCGTCCCTGTGTGTTTTTCTCGCGTTTCCAGTACCTTTTTCACGTCACCATCTCCGGCTCCTGGTGTCCGTAACCCTCCCCTGGACCATCCCCCTCCCTACCACCCTTATCTGGTGTTTCGTGGGACGCAAGGTGGCGTCCTTAGGGGGGGTACTGTCACGACCCTGCCTGTTTCCCTGGTCTTGTCTTGTTTTCCCCTAAGTCTGTTTCATGTTCCCCTTGTGTGTCTGCCTGTTTCCCTGTGTTCTCCCTGGCCCCGCCCTGTTTCCTTATTTGGTCCTTTCCCTCGTTGTGCCTTCACCGCCCTCACCTGTGTCTCATTCTCCCTAGTGTATTTAGTCTCTGTCCTCCCTGGTCTCAGTGTTGGTTCGTCAGCATTTGGGTCACCACTCCACACACAACCTGACAATTTTTATAAATTTCATGTGACACACCTGCTTGACGCACCCTTGAAGTTCCATCCTGTTAGTGTATATTATGGAAAATGTTTATTGGATAAAATATAATGGGGTAGAATTATTTGTTAAATTTACAATAGGTTGCAATATTTCATTCATAAAACATGAGTAGGTATTTTTTTAAATCTCTGTAGCTAATGTTTTTAATCTAGATAATATTGTATGGTGATTTGTATCACAAAACTAACCTTTCCATTTATGTTTTCTTTTTCACTAAAGGTGCCCCCTTTGAGTGAAGGGAACAATGAAGATCCACCAAGTTATTTCTACTTCAGTGGGGAAAATTTGCAATTAGGATGTCACCTGTCTTTGCCAGTTTGAAAATGGAACTATGCAATGTCCATGCTTTGACCTGAAGGAAGCCACAATACAGGCCACGAATGATGTGAGTCCTCAAACAAACACCAATCCACCCTCAGCTTGGCGTCGACAAAGGATCATGTCAGGAGATGGTGTGTCATCAAGTATGACAATGGCAAATGGCAGGAATACATTTTACTGGCCAGGCCCAAGGAAAGATGTAAACTGGTACAGTGACATGCACTTAACAAGAGGTCTGCACAACTTGATCAGGCCACATGGCACTTAGTTGAAAGACATATGCAGGTAGATGAGGTATGTGTCTCATTTATAAACGCTGTGTACGTAGAAAAAATTGCGTCTGCCACTTTCTGCGCAAAGTCCCAGATTTATGAAAAACAAACTTGCATCTGTTTCCCTGTTTCTCTCTGACCCATGCGTAGATTATGGAGGCAGAAATTACAAATGTGAAAAGGCCACGGCGATGGTAATGAAACTCATTTCAACAGTTATTAGATTGATATGGTTAGCTATATTTAATAATAAAATTATATTAATTAAAACATTCTTATGAAATTATTTGGTTGTTGACAGTCGGGCAATCACGTCTGTGTAAGATAATCAATGATTAGGCTAATAATGCAACGCTGCACGGATGCCGTTATATTTCAGTTTTTTTTGGCAGGTTAATTGATCACATATTATAAACATTAGTGCCATGTAGGCTTTTACAGAAAGTGTCACGTTTATGGGACACGATCATCGAGATTTTAAATATTGAGACACGGAGCACGGACCGCTGCTGGATGACCGCAGTCGCCCCTTCGATCATCGTTAGCTATGGCGATCGTAATTGGGGCGGGGGGTATCTTCGTGAACATAGACAATAGAATAATGTCTATGTTCGTGACACTTTACATATTTATTATTTTGGATCAAACTAGTCATCAACTGGTTCCTCAGGCGTAATTATGTATTTGAATCTTAATTTGGGGCCGTTCATTGACCATTTATAGACAAAAGTGGGTGTGACTAGAAGCACGTTCTTGTAGGGCAGCTTTACGTTTGATTGGGATTTATAAAGGAAAACCAGCGTGGGATGTAGGCCTACCTGTGTACTGTTTAATAATTACGAATATTTTTGTGCATACACACTTTCTGTGTTTCGTTCCTACGCAACATTTTCAAGTGAATTCTACGCACAGTATTACGTTCGCCCTCTATTAGCCTACGTGATGGGCAGTTTGCCGAGACAGAGAGCATGCGGTAGTTAAAGGGAATGAAAGGAGGTGATTTGATTGGTTGTAATTGAAGACAGCCCCCACCACTCCTACTGATCATTTATTGGCTTCAACACAACCCTTTTACATCTGTGCAGCAGTTGCGCCCGATTACCGCCGTCCTGAAATTAGCAAAAAAGTATTGGCCACACCGTTTAGACTTTTGCCTTGGACTTGTGCCTTGCACCTCCGCTTGTGCCTTTACCGGTAACATAAGGCTCTAAAGCTTATTTACCCTGTACACCTGCTCCATGTTTTCCGTCACAGCAAAGATGGGTTGAATATTGTTTTCTTCCAACTTCATAGCCAGCTGACCAACAGATGGGTAGTCCTAAACACAGAGATGTCCAATGAAGCAATCAATAATAACAATGATAAACAACAACATCAAATCTATGTCCAAATGTATGGAAGTGAATAAAAAGGATTACTATCTTCTCTCTACAGAAGGTAGTAATTAACATAACATTAAGGTAACATTCAGATGATCCCTGTTTTCTAAAAAATATGTCTCTGCAATGCTGGTCTGAAATGCTGGGCAGGAGAGTCTAGTGCTCTAGGTGTTGTCATTGGTTCAAGCCCCAGAGTTGGCCCACCTGTAAGCATCTTTGAGCAAGATGCCTAACCCCTATCTGCTCATGTCAATTGTAAGTCGCTTTGGATAAAAGCGTCTGCTAAATGACCTAATTGTCTTATTGCCATCTCTACTGCTAGCGCGTGTTCTCAAGTTAATTTGTTTTATATAAATATATTGCTGTAGTAATGTAAATATACCTTAAATTCAATTCTTTCTCTACAAACTTGAATAATTTGAGAATACTATATGTACTATATTACTGTCACGTTGGTGTATGTGAGCGGTGACCCAAGCGCAGGACAGAGCACGGGAGGCAGGCAGTGGTGTACAGGGTTTTAATCAAAAGTAATCCACAAAGGGGTAAACAGAAAAACAGAAAATGTCCAAACTAAAAATACAAGACCGGAACAAGACGGGGCAAGGCAAGGCAAGGATTTCACAACGACAGGGACGACACACCAGGTAACAATAATAGACGAACCAACACTGAGACAAAGGAAGACGGAGACTAAACACACCATGAGGGAACGAGACACAGGTGAGGGCGGTGAAGACACAACGAGGGTAAGGACCCAACAAGGAGATAAGGCGGAGCAAGGGCGGGGCCAGGGAGAACACAGGAAACAGGCAGACACACTAGGGGAACATGGAAACAGACTTAGGGAAAACCAAGAGACAGACCAGGGAACAGGCAGGGTCGTGACAATTACAGACAGATAGAGTACCTTAGAAGTATGTTGATGAGAATCAGTGAATGGCAGATGAATACAACTGTGAGTTTATAGTCTTTCAACTGTCGCGAATGAGATTTCAATTCATGGCAAATGTCAGCAGGAGGATGTCTATGTTTTAACCAATCGCATGACTCAGATGACAGCAGATTCTACTAAGCTAATGGGGGGGCTCCTAAATCTAAAATGTCCAAATATTTCTTCTGAAACAAATGGGTGAGGTTACACACACTGTCTATCTTATACACCACTCTGCTGGTTATGTCTTCTTGAAACGCCCTACATCTGATCCCATACCTTGTAACTGCTCTGGGTATAAATGTTGTTCTGCACGTGACATTGCTCGTCATTGGGTTGCAGAATGCCAGCCAGTTTCCCATCTCCAGCCATGTGGAATCCAGCGTCAGTAGTGAGCACAATCAGCCGGGTGCTGCTATTCCTCCATCCTATCTTGTCCTGGACAACGTGAGTTTGGGACTATTATATATCCTTCGTATTTTCTATCAAGATACCTTAAAAATAACTTAATTAACAAGCGCAGACTGAAACACTGCCATCTAAATTGACAGTAATTCAAAGAGCAGATATTTGTATCCAAGGATCAGTACAACTTTGTATGTATTAACATTACCCAGTAAATATTTATAAATTAACCAGTTACAGCTGCAAAATTAAAAAGCATTATGCTATAGCTTGTCTTAATTGTTCCTTCACGCGTTACCTTGGTTTATTCATGTTAAATGGGACACTTTCTAGTAATATACACACACATGACCTCAATATACCATGTACACTCATGCCCTCTTCAACATGCAAATGAGTCGGATGAGAACAAAAAAACATATAAAACATAATAGTACAATTCACACATTGACATTATATAAAACACAAAGCTATCAGTAATGAGAAATGATCTAGAGTTAAATGAAATATATATATATATATACACACGAACACCTCTTTGTACAGTTTTTCATGATTTAAAACCTACTGTCTTGTAATTCTGTATTTCTGACATAGTCTGAAGGTTGTTTTGTGTCATTATCTTTGTCATAACACGGCTGCATTATCCAAGACCAAGGTTCCTGTTTTGTCTGTTGTCCCTCCTGTCTATCATGATCTCAGTGATGTGTTTCGTAAGGATTTGGCACTATCCCTTCCACCTCATAGACCCTATGACTGTGAGATCAAGTTGCGCCCTGATGCCACTCTACCTACTAGTAGGCTCTATAATCTGTCTCGTCCCGAAAGGGAAGCCATGGAGACTTATATCAGAGGCTCTTTGAGGACCCCTCTGTTACATTGAGTACTTGGTGATGCCTTTCGGCCTAACAAACACCCCTGCAGTGTTTCAAAATTGAATTAATGACTGTGACTTTCTGAACCGCTTTGTGGTTTATTTATATGACATTCTTGTTTTCTTGAAAGGCCTTGTCCATGTCTTTCACGTCTGCCAGGTGCTCCAGAGGCTGCTCGAGAACAATGTACGTAAAATATGATGTGGGGAACTGGGAGCGACTAGCCGTCAAGTTGGTGGCACTGGCTAGAGGGTACTGAGGAGCCGTTTATTGTCTGGACTGACTATCTAAATCTAGCCTACATTCAGGCAGCTAAGCGACTAAATTCTCGTCAGGCACGATGGGCATTGTTTTTTGGGCGTGTTCAATTTACTCTCATCTACAGACCTGGCTCCATGTCAAGCCCGATGCCCTGTCCTGCCAGTTTCACTCCCTGGAGGACTCCTCTAGCCCCGACACCATTCTTCCTCCCAGCTGTATGGTGGCTGTCATTTCCTGGGAGATTGAGTCAGTGGTGAGATGCTCAGCTGAACCCAGGTAACGGACCCAGTATGTGCCTGATTCTGCCCGCTACCAGGTTATTCAGTGGGTTCACACCTCACGTTTTTGGTGGCCCACGATGGAGGCTAACACCAGAGCCTACGTGTCGGCCTACACTATCTGCTCGCAGAATAAGGCTTCTCATCGCCCACCTGCGGGACGGTTACGTCCACTACCTGTACCTGGTCGCCTATGGTCCCACATCGCCTTAGACTTTTTTACGGGGTTTCCCCCGTCCCAAGATAACGACACCCTCCTAACTGTCATTCATTTAATTGCCCTGCCCACTACCCAGGAGACTGCTGACCTTCTAACCCGATCACCTGGAGTGCTCAACTTGCCTGGGTGGAATATGCTCACAACTCCTTAACCAGCATGGCCACAGGCAAATCACCATTCGAGGCTTCCTTGGGGTACCAGCCTCCTCTTTTTCCTTCCCGAGAGTGAGTTAACTGTTCCCTCAGTCCAGCACCACCTTCGACGATGCCTCAAGGTCTCGAGAGACACCCGGGCAGCCTCTTCATCTTGCTTCTGGATTCTGAGTTGCTGATCATAACAATCTTGCTGTAGAATGAACCCCTGACCAACTATAGGTGTACACCAGAGGCAATTGCATGGCGCTGCAAAATGCTAGGATAGCAGTTTTGGTTCAGGGTGCCACTCACTCTCTGCAAGTTGCCGACTCTGGATCCAGCAAAAGAGCCCCAGACCATCAAGCTTCCTCCTCCATGTTTGAAATTAGGTGTTAAACACAGGAATCATTTCCCGAGCAACCTTTCCCCTACTTGACGGCATACAAAAACCAAAGATTTTTACATTTTGATTAATCGGTCCATAGGACTTCTTCCAGCACTCAGTAGTCCACTTGTGGTGCTTTATTGACAAGGTAAGTCTCTTTTTCTTATATTGGCAATGGCTTTCTTACTGCCTCTCGACCTGTCAAACCTGCAGCTCGAAGTCTTCTCTTCACTTCGACCAGTGTTAACCTGTGCTTGAAGCTGTTGTCCTATGAGTCACCCAAGCTGTTGACTCTCTCGCAAGCTGTTGACTCTCAGAAACCTGGGTCAGAATCTGGTCCTGTTGTGGCTTTGGGTCTGTCAGACCTCTTGGCTTGACACCATGGCTTTCATTGCAGTTATCCTGAAAAATGCCTTTTTAAATAACTCTGAAATGTACATTATTTTTCAGTCTTTGGTAACCTAAACTTTTTTTTAACCTCTGGCAATTTACCACTTACCTTTGTATCATTTCAGGTTATTCACTGGACTTGAATTGCTTCAATTTGAATGAAAAATTGGATGAGAGACCAGCCATTTGACCGGTGCTATAGAAAACTAAATCTAATGACTTCAGGGTAGTGGGGGTAACATGGGCTTACATGACTATCACCATAATTGAGTATAGGCTAAATATTGTGTTATGGTGTATTGTAAAATGTAACGGTTTCATTCAATATAGGAATCCAATTTTGCCTCCTACCGTACACACAGCTGCTTGCATCATGGCATCAAGACTTCCCTCAGGAGAATCCAAGTTCCCAGAGATACGCTCAGCTCTCACTTTTTTGTTGAACTCTTCCTCATTGGCCGTCATGCTGAGAACATGCCTATAGCCAAATGCAGGCTGGCAGTATTGCTCTTTTTCATCACAGGGCTTCAACAGTTTGTCTTTGTTTGTGTTGGTGAAGGGCAAGACTGTCTTATCCACAAAGGACCCAAATCCTGCAAGCATTAGAAACATCCATTATCTCCCTAATTCTTCATTCAAAGTTAGAGTGCCTCAAACATATGATCAACCCTACAACTTCCTACAGTTCAATAAACTGAAGGTATTTTTGTAATATACTAATTATAATATTCAAATTTCTGATTTTGTCCCTGACCTATTTGAGCATGTTCAGTGATTTTCTTCAGAGTCCTAAAAAGGTCTTGTCCCAGTTGTCGAACATTTCTCAAGTCATCCTCCATCGAGTAGGACAAGTCCATAAGGTAGTAGAGATCAACAGGATAGCCCTCAATTCTTTTAAACGAAATGGTAAACGTGGTAGGCAGCCCTTTGAAGACAACAGAACCAATTTTTATAAATCAAAGTAAACAAATATTTGCAGTTCTAATCTGCTTTTATAATGTGTCATAGTCTTATCAATGAATGTCTAATAGTGAAGCAAATGACATATGTTTCAGTATTGATGAAAATAATAATTTGTAGATTTATAAAAATATTAACAAATAATTAAATTAGATACAAGGTTTTTTTTTTGTCGAAATGAGGATGAATACAAAATACAATGGAAGATAAATATATGATCATCCATTGCATGAAAACAGAATTTGTCAGCGACGATTATGATGGAAGTTAATCTATACAGAATTTTTCTTGTGATAGTGATAAAACCATAATACAGTTGTTGATGAAGCAGAGCTTTTGTAGTCCAAAATTAAGGAGAAAATTGGTCAGCATTTGGAGCATAAGCGGTGGAACACCAAATTCTGTGACCATAGAATTCTGTGACCGCAGAGGTTGCTGTTGCACATTTAAACACTGGTATAGCTTCTTATGGGGAAAGAAGCAATAACGGAGGGAACTTTCTTCTCATTACGAGCCCCTCTGAGATTGCTCAAACTGGTTGTGTTTTTGTCCTAATGCCCACAAGGTAAAAAATAATACGGATTGTTTGTTCTTATTTTATTTCATAAACTGCAGTAGGCCTAGTTATCTACTAAAAATAACTTGTTTCTAAAACAGAATTTAGAAGAAAAAAAAGTGTTTTATTTCATAATGACAATTTTATTTATTTCAAGGCATTTAAAATGAAATATGTATTTCATAATTCCATATTTCCATTTCATATATTCAAACGAATGGGGCGTGGTTATCTCACAATGTGAGCGATGTCTGGCCATGGCCCACTAGCCTACATAAGCAAAATGCCGCACTCCATTCACTTTGTGGCTTACTTTAGTTAGTGTTCTAAGCATATACAAATATTTATTTGCAGTGAATCTATTAATTACATCAATATTGTGCTTGAGAAACAGTTTGTGCCGATAGAAAAGGTGTGTGTGTGTGTATGTGTGTGTGTGTGTATATATATATATGTGTGTGTGTGTGTATATATATATATGTATATATATGTGTGTGTGTATATATGTGTGTGTGTGTATATATATATATATATAATAAAAAATATCGCTATTTGTATTTTCGTGGTGTCCAAATACCAGGAAATGTTCTACTGTAGTCAGAGATTGAAGTTGTAGTCATACTTAATGTTAATGGCATATAACATTTATTTTTATCAAATCTGTTACATCAACAATATGCTTGTGAAACAGTTTGTGAATGTAGAAGACCTATATATCCATAGTTATAAAGATTGCTATTTCTAAAGCACTCTGGTGGACTTTTACGTACATGAAATGGTCGACATGCCCACATACGGGCAGATCGGAAGATTACTACGGCCTATTCATTTTAACATAAGGAATGGAAATGTGGCATTATGAAATACATATTTCACAATGAGTGGCTTGAAATAAATGTGCCTTGAAATAAATAAATGTGGCACTATGAAATAAAGCTCCCATAAAATAAATAAAAAAATAAAATGGTCCTATAAAAAAATCATTTTGAAATAAAAACATTTATGTATTAATATATTTATTGCCTAATTTATGTATTTCAGGATTCATTTCATAGGCATGTTTATTTGGTTATTTAATATTGATGTAAATGGCATTCCATACTTATACGATTGCAACAAACATATTTAGACATGGATAGGCTACTACTGCAAAGTGCAATGTGACCTGCGGAACAAAATGTAATTGTGGTTTGTCGTTGGACTGCTGAATGGTTACACAATAAGCAATGCTTATTCTTTTTGCGATTCTTATTATCAATCAGCCATGATGCATTTGGTGTTTTGAAGAGTCAAACATTTCAATATTCTTGCATTAGGTATTGTGTTGATGTAGCATGTCTTGGAGCAATGTACAGGTATTACCAAAATTCTAAAATGTGGGAGCTTAACAAAATCAGAAAAATGCTTGATTTATTTAATTTCACTAAACTGCCAGTCTTTCCAGACCGGAAATGGTTAGATGACTAGGCGGTAAAAGACAGGAAAGTATCAACTGTTTGCTACAGTTTGCAGTTATATTCAATTTGTAGTTATATATGCAGATAAATTCGATTTGGCCAAAATGTAAAATATTTAATATAGAAAGTATAAGATTGTACACCATATTTAGTTAATAGTTGTAATGTAAGTCTTAAGGTGGTGGTGAAGCATCCTTAGCACCTCTACTTCCCACAAAATAAGTGAATGTTATAACATCCCACAATCTGACCAGTGGAAAGGCAAACTCATGCTATTAGCATGATAATGGCACCTCAGAAAAAGATTTTTCCAAATGTTTGCATTCACAGTCCATCATAGGGATCCTGATCCAGTTTAGGGTCTGTGTAGGCCTATAGAGTATTCCACTCACCTGGTCGGAGTCTCAGATTCACTTCCTGGGGATAGAGCTGGACAGGCTCCTGTTGCGCCTCTTTCTGCTTGTATGACTCAGACAGAGGAGTGTGCTTCACAATAGAGAAGCTGTTTTGAGGAGAGATGATTTCCATCTCTGTGCAACCTTTCTTCATAAGCTGTGACCAAGTGTCACACCGAGCTGCTTCAAGCTCGCCCTGCATGGTGAAATTCTGAAAATGCATAATACAAGAATTAGTCAATAACATTTACTTATCACACTTTTTACTTATCACAATTAATTCATCAATGGTGTGTCAATTAAACACACAGAATAAATATAAAATCATTACTGTCCTTAATAGTTTTCTCCTCCTTTATATACTGTAATACCAGTAGAGATATCTCACTTTCTAGATGAAGTGAGGAAAACACATTTCTCACTTCATCTATATAGCTAGTCTCTACTGGTATTATTACATTTCAAGTTACCTCCGATTTAAAAGCAAAAATTGATTTAGCTTTAACTGCTTTTAAAAAACGTTTCTTTAAAACTGATTTAAGCCCTGAATATCTGGCAACAGAATTAGTCTATGTCCCTTTATATACATTATATTTGCCACTGTATATCTGATGTTATTAAAGTATTTGCCTTTAAAATGTAAATTCTAGGAAATACATTTACATTTACAGCATTTGGCAGACGCTTTTGCCAAGCGTCTGCCAAATGCTGTAAATGTAAATGTATTTCCTAGAATTTACATTTGTCAACAGTTGAACTGGTGAACTGGTTAACCACCAGAAATATTTGCTGCATACATTTTGTCATCTCTAACAAAATGCAGAACAGAGACACTAAATTGTATTTATTTTCACACCTTACTCAAGGCATGAAAACCCCTCATACAAACACACATAGGCTTGCACCCACACACATTTTAAACACCAACACTGCAGAAAAATGCGGGAAAGCAGAAGTTCAGCATATTTCTTACCAGTTGTTTGCACCACACACAGTATGGTCCAGATCTGATACAGTCACCACATGAGTTGATCACTGTTTTTGAGCATGCTTCTTCTTGGGAAACTGCTACAGAGAAAAAAAATAGATGACACTGACAAGAAGTAATCAGCTGTCTTTGCCTTTATCCTTTTAATTAATCAGAGGTTATTATATATTTTTAAAACATTTTATTAGGAGGAGGGGAGGTGTGTCGTGGCAAATAGCAGACTGGGCATCTGCTGGACAAGTTGGAAAAATCTCAATGGGCCAATTTTTTAAGTACATGGCAGCATTACATGCAAATTAAAGTGGGAAAATCATAATATAAAGGAAAGGAAGAAAAATTTACCATTCCAGGGATTTAAAGGATAAGGCCTGGGTAGTTTTGCATTATATTTTAATTCAACATGGCCTACAAAAAGACCTTTACGAGCAATGATTTTCTCCCTAATGACAGTTATAGTCAGTTCAATCCATCCAACCTCAGACATACCTCATATCTTGCAAGCCATAGAGCTTTATCAATGTCTAAACAAATATCAAAACCAGCCAGACTGTTTCATTTGTCAGCAAAAATTATAATTATGATTAACATAGACATTGTAGTTTTCCTAAAACAACTCTATGAAGGGACAGCAGCTGCCATTTAAATTGAGTGTAGTGAAGGGAATGAAGGAATCACTTCACAAAGTTGTGAATTAAATATAAAAGGATATAAATGAACTATTAACTACAGTTAAAATCCTTTATGTACCATTTCTGCTGATCTGCAGGAGTAGAAGGCAAAGCAAGCTTCTATCCATTGCCTATAAACAGAGAACCATTGCAATAATCAGTAAATTAAGTCTACGGTGAAATTGTATTCATATTCTCACACATATACATAGGTGACATAATAAAAATCAATAATGTAGTAAATAATCGTGCTGTTCTTATTGATAGTAACATTTGATTGTAACATTTAGAAAAAAATATTATATAAAATGTTGCCATTACAAAACAATAATGAAACCTCTTCACAATATATTCTCGGTACTATTATATAGTAAAGCTATATTTTGGTCAAGTTTTTTTACTTTTTCTTTTTCAATTGCAAAATAAACCAACTGAAAATGCAATCCATTAGCCTACTGTAATACATTACTGTAAAATTAATAATGCTAAAAACAACAACAAAAATCATTACTCACAAGGACTAAGAGGCTTCTGCTCTAAAAAGAACTCCTTCTGTGTGTTATTTTTAACAGGAAGCTGTGAAGACTCCACCCTTCAGTGTCAGGAAATCCGTTTAGTGAAGAAAAGATGAAGTAAAAGGGTGAGGATTGATCAGATGTACCCAATTTGCTACACATGTTTCATGGATTTAAAAATAAACAACTTATTTATTCTGTTATGAAACGAAGTAAGCAGAGTATTCTTTTTTTTTTTTCTCACTACTGAGTGCCCTTTTTCAAAACTTTTCACACAGTTTCACAATTTACCTACATGCAGCTTGGTACAGCAATTCATAATTACAGGAAACAGTTGAGCATGTATATGTCACAACCCCAATCTCACTCTCTCTCGCTCTCTCTGGGTGCGTATGTGTGTATGTGACTGTGCGAGTGAGCTAATTACAGATGCAGGCCTTGTGCGCTAATGCGAACGGCTGCTGACTACAATCAGAGCTTGGCTACTTACACCTGGCGCTGGGGAAGGGGCGCTGTACTTCTGCCTCATCTGCAGAAGAACGAACCCACTGTTTCAACTACCAGGTTTCCTGTACTGCGGCCTGGTGGGACAATTTATCTACCCTTGTCCCACTCGGCCGGGAGAAGAACCGGCTTGCCAGTAGATGGGTGGGATACTGGTGAGCCGAACAGCTGGCGCCACCTCCCCCAATTCCAACTGCCGGGCTCCCTTTTTTAGCAACTCATGGCAGAGGATAGTTTTCTGGAACGGCATGTGGCACAGCAAATGAACATGCAGTTGGAGACCCTTTGCACCCCCTGTTAGTTACATTTATGTTATAGAGCCACAACCAAGATCGTGAATCAGCAGTTTCCTGTATTCAAAATGCATTTTGGGTTCAACACAGCAATAAGCATGAAAGAACAGCTTTTCTTAACTGCACATTTTTCTCTGTCACCCTCCTTGTCGCGAGAGCCCTGAACCCACTTCTCCTGGGCTGCGTTACCTCCCGCGCAGTCCCCCTCACCCTCACCCACGAGAGGATCCGATTGGACTGCCCTCATGGACTGCCCTCAAACCAAGCATAAGGCCTCTTCTCTTACCCCTCACTTTCCTTATGCGCCATAGACCTAAAGCCCAGGGCCCCTCTTCCTCACAGCAGGCTGTACAACCTTTCCCTGAGCATGAAGCAATAGAAGCCTATATCTGCGAATCCCTCGCCATGGGCCTTTTATGTCCCTCTTTGTCCCCTATGGGAGCAGGGATCTTCTTTGTGGATAAGAAGGACGGCTCTCTCCGGCCTTGCATCGACTTCCGAGCCCTCAATGACATTACCATTCGGAACACCTCCTAGGACATGCTGTTCAAGGAACATGAACTCGCAGTTCCGTTGGTCCAGGCCCACCTGTGGCGCTACCACCAAGTCTGGGAGCCTGCTCGGGCGTCCAATCTCCGAGCATCGTCACAAAGCAAGACCAGGCCAACCGTCACCACACCCCAGTCCCCTGTCACTCCACCGGCCAAAAGGTGTGGTTGAGCTAAAAAAAACCTGCCCCTTCTGACGGAATCCAAGAAGCTATCCCCCTGCTTTGTCGACCCCTATCGAGGCGGTCATTAATCCCAATGCTGTCCATCTCTGCCTCCCCTCATATCCACCCCACGTTTCACGTCTCCCGTCAGGCCCATTAACACTAGCCCCCTGCGTTCCTCTGCACCTCTCCCACCCTCTCCTCGGTTGGTAGACGGCCAGCCTGTTTATACGTTCTGACAACTCCTGGAAGCCTGTTGCCATGGCCGGGGTCATCAATACCTAGTCGACTGGGAGGGTTATGTCTCCAAAGAACGCTGCTGGATTCCCTGCAGCCAAAAATTGGACCCAGCCATTGGACCCAGCCCTTATCCGGGACTTTTACCTCCGGCACCCAGACAAGCGGGATCGGGCACAAGGTGGCACCTGTAGAGTGGGGTACTTTCACAACCTGCCCAACCTTCCTAGTGGAGAGCGTGATTTCCCCCTCTCTCTCTCCCTGGGTGCGACTGTGCAAGTGGGTTAATTACAGATGCAGGCCTGGTGCACCAATGCCAACAGCTGTGGACTATCTACAATCAGAGCTTGGCTACTTATAACCGGTGCTGGGAAAGACTTTAATCTTTGCTGTCAGTTCTTTCTCGTGTTCTAATGTCTCTGTGATCATATTATCCCTGTGTTTTCCCTGTATCTGCCTAATGACTTTGTCTCCTCTATAGCCTGTACCTGCCTGCTTGATGCTTCATGCTTGCCCCTTGTCTGTACCTCCGCCTCAGTCTTGTTCCTGCCTGGAACAAGACTCTCCTCTGCCCCTCGTTGTTCGGTACTGTAGCCCTTTGTGTCTACCTGGTCTGTGACTATCGCCTGTCCCCTGGTTCGGTCTTTGCCTTTAGTTCATGACCACTAATGACCACTGACTGTCCACCATATTGACCCTGCCTTTGTTTATTAAACCTGTTAGTTAAACGTATCCGAGTCTGTGTTTGCACTTGAGTTCATACCTCCGACGCCTAACAGAATGCCTACGATTTCAACAGGGAAACATTTTATTTGAATGTGAGACTCTTTTATAGGTTGAAATCATAGCATCATATAAAAAAGACACAATGGGTTATTTAAAAAATACTAGATTAATAAACAGAATTTAACACTGTTACTAAATAACTTAAATCGCCATATCGACCCCTACTCCAGTCCAATAGGTGGCAGTAAGGCACCTAAAAGTTTTTTGCGAACAGTCATAAAACACCACGGAAGGAGAATAAGGACCAGACGTCAGTAGGCGGAGATTGTGTTGTAAACACGACGAGACGATACAGTCTGTTATCATCATCCATTTTATTCTGACTCGGGACAGAATACTTATTAACCGATTATGGGAGCGGTTCTCGGATTGTGCTCCATGGCGAGTTGGGTAAGACATCTTATTCTATGTTAAATAATCGCAAAAATATAATTTAATTGCACTGTGATCATCGCTGCGCAACAACAAAGAGGATGAAGGCCAGGGTGTTTCCCTGTAGGACGAGCTCTTGTGGCGCAGTGTGTCTAATACACTTTTTTTTAATCTAAGATTATTTGTACCTGATTACCTTAGATGAGGATTACAATAATCAAATACTTATATTTGTTTATTTACAAACTTTCAAAATGTGTTTCCTATTGAAGATCATCTTAATTTAATGGCGACTGTGTCGGGCCTGACGAGCACATTTTTACTGAATGTGTTGACTAAAAGGGAAAAAGACTAGGCCTAACGTTAGATCAAATACGTATTGAAACCTTTTTTTCAGGAATTGGCGTATTGTTGATTGTGTTCGGGACCATAAGCAGATAGCAGCTGTCGGTGATAGCGATTGAAATAGAAGTAGAACTAGGACTAACGTTACTGGACTGTTTTGCAACACTGGCGCTTCAAAACAGACTCAGATGTCAGCTCTAGGCACATGTGGTAGATAAGTCAATATATGTTGCGAAATATGGGTCACCCACTCAGGCTGCCATTTCTCAAAATTATTCACTTTCCCGAAATGGTACAGATCAGTGCTGCGGGGCTTACTGAGGCCTGTACACAGACGTCAGATTCATCAGTGCTTACTTGTATTTAGAGACTTTAAATTGTTTAATATGTCAGTTGTTCTCAATGTGGGGACCAAATCCACAGCAGTGACTGTCCATCCAGTCTGGTATTATTCTTAGCGGAGATTGACTGGCATTTAAACATATTTTTCAGGTAGGCTAGTTCTATAAGATTCGGTCGCTAATGCCACGTTTTGTAACCACCCCTGACTAATGTCTTTTTTTTAGATAAATGCCTTGACTAGCTAAATATTCTGTGTAGTAATAAAATCTACCTTTTTGTATACAAGATAGAACGTATTCCTAGAACGTATTTTCCTAGAAAGTATAAATGCAAACTTGGCCACTTTACATTTCAAGGCAATGGAATAATGATCAGACATTGGACATTTTTATTTCCATTTTGAATGGTTTGTTAGATAAAATGTTTTTGTAATATAATACGACTTAGTCTGTCTTAACAAATACATTCTTTCAACTAGGTTATTTACTCTTGTGACAAAGACCCATTATTATATAAAAATTATTATGTTTAACTGCATTGGTGACTTGCCATCGAGGTGACATTTGCATAGGACTCTGGTAATTTGTGTCATCATTCAGTCAGTTGTCCTACTGTATTTATTTCATTGTTTTTATTCCTTACTAGATCCCCTGCCTGTGTGGCAGTGCCCCCTGCCTGTTGTGTCGCTGCTGTCCCAGTGGAAATAACTCCACCGTGACCCGACTCATTTATGCCTTCTTCCTGCTGCTGGGAGTGGGCATCGCCTGCCTTATGTTGATGCCCGGCATGGAGGGGCAACTGAAGAAGGTCAGCTCCTTTCTGTGTTACATGCTGTAGGCCTTGAATCTCTTTCAATAAATGTATTTACAGCAATGATTATATAGGTAGTGTGTACAGTATCTGGGATCATTATGTCATTTTATGAATATCTTAAAAATACATTTGGGCATAGTATTTCTATATTTGTTTGCACAGGATTTTAAATATTCGGTTAACCATTCGGGGTGCCAGTATTCGAGTACTAAAATGACTATTTCTGTATTTATGCACATTGCATCGCAGGAAGTGTGGCAGACAAATCTGTCTTCTCTAGCATCAACAGAAATTTAAACAATACATGGATATATTTTCTGACTGTTAAGGGTTTTTAAACAAATATGTTTACAAATTTGGGAAAATTCCATTTTCTTGTTCTAGATGACCGTCTCACACAAAAAACCCTATATCTTCAGTATATTACATACAATCATTAAGATATACATACCATTTTAATCAGAAGGACCAGTTCTATAAAATGGTGTAAAATACATATGGTAATCTTAATTCAGTTATGAAATATTTTAAAATCCTCTCCAAATGTATAGCCCAAAAAATCGGCAACATTTCATTTCATTCACAAACAACTGGATTTTTTGCATATTTCTCTACAAGATAAAGAAAAAAATAGAGTGTATGAAATACTCAGCATTTTGTGTGTTATCCAACAAAAAAAACTGAATGGGAATATCCTGAACTGTTCAAAAGTTATAATAAATTTAGTGATCAGTGTAAAAAAAAATACAGAAACCGCGATTTAGCATGTTTGTCGGAATTCCTCTCCAAACAGTCTCTTTCTCACCAAAACGTATACATGAAAACTGATAATAAAGACAGACACAATGGTTTACATTTATTTAGTCTTTTTATTTATTTATTTATTTATATAATATGTAAATGTCATATTATATAAGTCAATAATAATGATATAACAGGGGCATAAGAATGACATAAGTTCACATGAAATATATATATAATTTCAGACTAGAGACATACTACCGACTTATTGTGAAGAAATTATCTTTAATATAAATAATCAGTATATTATGAAAACTATGTACATATAAAATTAAGAATTACAACCCATTTACAAAACTAGATTACATAGTATAACAGGCCTGTGAAGAAGAATACACAAATACTCTCACACATTCTCTCACACACACACACACACGTCTGTGATGGTCTTTTCAGTCTCCATCTGAAACATAAGCAAAACCATACAAATATAAGACTTCACAAGACTGTTTCACAAAACACATACAAACACATGGAGCTAGGGACACTATTGAATCATTTTGGGTGACAGTTGTCTAAGTTGGCACTAGATCTGTCTCTCACAAATACTATCTTAGAAAACAAGTTGGATGTTATTTGAGTGATAAACTAGTATCATGACTAAACATTTAGAGAAATCTTGACTAGAAACATTTTCTAAAACATTTCACCTCAGTTTATCCAGCTGTGTGGTTTTCCTGTCGATGTAAATGCCAAGAAGTGCAGACTGGTCCCGTCCATCCACGTCAGGCGCAATTACTCGACAACCTTTTTTTTTCTACGACGTCCATCTTGAATCGCTGAAATAATCGCATCATCAACCTCTTAACCAATCATTTCAAATTGTAGCTTATGTTGTCAGCAGTACGAGGCAGATTTCAGAAATAAAATCTGTCATTGAACAGCGGAGATACAGTATAGGGAGTTTTGTCATTGTTTGAAAAAGCACGAAATTTGAATTGGTGGGCACGTAAGGGTTAAATCTTCACTAACAAGAATATTTAACAAATTCCAATCTTTTTATTTCAACCTGCTATCAGCATTGTGGGCTGTGTCCGCTTTGTTATTTCAAGTTTGTCTTTTTAGCAATTTGACCCAAACATAAAGAAGTTAAATGTTTAACCAAATAACTGTTCATGAACCAAGTATACCTAATGCAGAATTTGAAAGGGGACTTTCAGCAAAAGGGCTTGAATTTCACCATTGCGCTTGAATGTAAATCTGGGGAACAAAATTGGACTCATTAACATGGGTTACCTCAGCCCTGCTGGGTCATGCACTTTCTAAACCAAAACCGATAACGTTTCTGTAGCGGTGGTTTCAACCACAAGGGCACTTTCAGAAACAAATCGAGGAGTGCATTTTTTTTAAGATCAACGATACATTATACGTCAGTGACTATGTCCCACCTTCTATAAATAAAGTAAGAAAGATAGAAATAAAAATGTTCTGTGTGCTTCTGTCCTGTAGATCCCAGGGTTTTGTGAAGGAGGAATGGGTTCCTCAATTCCAGGTGTGGAGGGTCATGTGAACTGTGACGTGCTGGTTGGCTACAAGGCTGTTTACCGCATCTGCTTTGGCATGTCCATGTTCTTCCTGCTGTTCTCTCTTCTCATGATCAAAGTTAAGAGCAGCCAAGACCCTCGAGCTGCCCTACACAACGGGTGAGACAGAACTGAATCTTACAGATGGTGTAAGGCAGGGCATTGTGGGGGGAACTTCCAGACGTCTCACCAGTTTAAAAAAAAAAAACAAAAAAAACTGTTACAGTATATTTTTGTAGTTACATTTCTGTCTGCCGTCTCTTTTTTTTTTTTTTTATTAATTTTTTTTGTATTTATTAATTTTTTTATAGATTTTGGTTCTTTAAATTTGCTGCAGCTACTGCCATCGCCATCGGAGCGTTCTTCATCCCAGAAGGCCCTTTCACTACTGGTGACTATTTTAATAATCTTATTTTAAAGTCCCTATCCACCCATACAGTTGTTTGAGTTAATGTAGTTTATTACGCCAGTGAGAGGAGGAGGGTGGGGTTGCAGAACACAACTAAGAAGGAATAGCATATAAAAAGTAATACAATTAATTAACACATTACAATAACAACAGTGGTGTTTCTCTGAAGTGTGTCCGATACTGAACTATTCCTTTGCTGTCCTGTTCTATTCAGTCTGGTTCTACATTGGCATGTCTGGAGCCTTCTGCTTCATCCTCATTCAGCTGGTGTTGCTTATTGACTTTGCCCACTCCTGGAACGAGTCCTGGGTGGAGAAGATGGAAGAAGGGAACTCTCGGTGCTGGTATGCAGGTATGACGACACTGCTTTGTGTTTGTATGCGTGTGCATGCTGGTCAGAGGAAGATATTTATTCAATATTTTCATGTTTTCGTATTATTTCCGGGTAATGGTTGAGGTCGGTGCTAACTTCAAATCCAAGTATTTTAGTCTCTTTACAGTATGTTCCCGTCTCTCCAACATTCTTTATGATGGAGCAAATGGCAGAAGTTTTGACCAGAATTGAACAATAATAATAATAAAGATTAATAATAAAGAATAATAATAAAGTACAAAACAATTTCCTACGGGAATGTGACCTCAATGGTTCATTATGATTGGTCAACCCATTGCATGTCAATGTCGCACATTGATTAAAATGTTTTAAAATGATAGACACTTTTTTACATTTTTATTAACATTAATAGGCTGCTATCTATACCAAATTAGGCTTTATATCATGATTATTAAGATAAACCAAGCAATTCTGCATAAATACAGATATTCAGCACCCCTATATAGCCGGAATGGAATGATCCTTGTTTCATAACCACATTATGCAACTATTCGACTGTGAGATTGGCAGTCGAATCGGGCTCCCATAGAGTGAATCGTCTAATAGTCGACTAGTCAGGGTCAACCCTAACTGTAATTACCACTTAATTACTCGTCAATTACTATGTAATTAACGGCCTGTGAGCTGCAATTGTATTTATTTTTGGTATGATTTTACTAAGCACCTGAAGCAACATTTACCCTAACATTTGACTTGTGTCCCCCCCTCCCACGATAGCGCTGCTGTCGGCCACCACAGTGAACTATGTGTTGTCTCTGGTGTCCCTGGTGATGTTCTATGTGTACTACACCCACTCGGATGGCTGCACGGAGAACAAGGCCTTTATCAGTGTCAACATGCTGCTTTGCATCGGGGCCTCTGCCATTTCTATCCTGCCTCAAATCCAGGTAAACATCAGCTTGTACCCCACTGTATTTAGAGCACTAGCGGCGCTCTATCGGGTGCGGTGATTATTCAGCCTTTAGAATAGCAGCAGTGCCCACTTAGGAATGCTCACCTTTTGAAAACGAAGACCTAAAATAACAATATGAACTACTAGCCTACTGCTGCTTTTCGCACCCATATAGTGACACTGCAAGCTCCGCCCCTGATTTAGAGAGTAACCAAACTCTCGACCTACACTACTGTGAACATGTTATTGCAATTGTTTTATCCCATTGTCTGAAATTCGTAGGGTGATATCATTTGCCATCTTCTGTATGGCTAGTGACATCATGTTGTACTTTACACACAACAATCAGTGTTCAATTGCGGTTAGATTTTTGTTTGGTTACTGTTTAGTGTGTTTTTATCTTAGGATATTTACTTGAGGCTCTCCTTCGTAGTGCAATACACTTCTGTTCCCTATTTAGCAACATTACAACCAGTTAGTATGTAAATAGTTAAATTGAAAATTGCAACACACAGGAAATAGCTGTTTACAGTAGTTTACATTTTTAACTGTGGTGTTGACAAATCTTTGACTAGTCTGGAAAAACAAAAGGACAAACTTAAACAACCTACGTTTATTTTTACTATATGAAAAATAACAATTTTCACAACAATATTATAGTGTAAAGGCATTCAGTGAAATTAATTTGTCAGGAAATATACAGGGTAACACACTGTGTTCAAATGAGGATACAATAAACTATTAACCTTCTAAACTGTAGACATGCTTGCTGAGTGTCTATCTTACTCTCTTTCCTCTTTCTGTCTCTCTGTATGAAGGAGTCCCAGCCTAGGTCCGGGTTGCTGCAGTCTTCCCTGGTGACCCTCTACACCATGTACCTCACCTGGTCCGCCATGAGCAACGAGCCTGGTAAGAAAAGCCTGTCAAACTTCACTCAATGAAAAAAAACAAAAACTGCTCTTTATTGAACTGAAGGAGGAATTGGAGCATAGGATAGTGTTTTTTTTTCTTTTCTTTTTATAGGTAAATATTAACATTTATTTGCTATTATATTATTGCGAATTGGTCTTCCTAAACCCCAGAGAAGGCAACAACAGATTATCTGATGCCTTTTAATTTCTAATGTCTGTGCACTGTAGTGGTAAACACACTTGTACACAAACAGTGATGTGGTGTATGTGTTAGGAAAAGTAAGAGTCGCTGCCTCACAACCTTGGACTTCACCTAAAGTGATGTCTTCAATTAGTTAATCTCCAATAGCTGAAAAATAAATTTAAATAATAAATAAATTTAGCTGAAAGTCAACAAAATACAGTTACATCTTGTAACTAAATAGAGCCTCTGATATGCCAAATGATTCTGTTCCAACCGATGTACACCTTGTGGCAATGTGACACAGTAAGAAGCAGCAGTACCCAGTTGCTTGTGCTTTGTAGCTTGTAAAAATACATTTATTTTTGTAAATTAAATTGGGACATTGTTTAATCATAGACATCATTGTCTTAATGGCTTGAATATAGCAGAGACAGCCCATGTTTTGATACCTCTTTCAATCTCTCCCTCTCTTGTGCAGAAAGCTGACATTATGACCTTGTTTGGAGATGCTCTCTATAGTCCGCTATTTAACTAAGGCACGGCTCCTGTGCTACCTTGATTGAAAGGCGAATGAAGTGCTGTGCACAGGAAGTGATGCGTTTTGCACACTAGTCACACGTGCTACCCTAAATGCGCTGCCATCTTTGTACTTCCAACAGTTATGGGTGGAAGTTATCGATAGCAGCATTTATGTGATTTGAATGAGACAAACTCTCTCCCAAGGCATCTAACAGTTCTTAATTGTGATTCACAGACAGGAAGTGTAACCCGAGCCTTCTTGGTATTATCGGCATGAACAGCACCAGCCCTGCTGGCCAGGATCAGGTGGTTCAGTGGTGGGACACACAGGGCATTGTGGGATTGATCCTGTTCCTTATGTGTGTCCTTTACTCCAGGTACAGAAAATGCATTTCTGTTTTCTAAACAAGAGAGGTTGACTAATGCTGAGGGTGTCATACATACTAATAAAATAATCATTGTAATTTTGAAGTAGTAGTATATTACCCTTGGATGCTGTATTTAAACTTCCGTTGGTTTCCAATGTACAGCCATGGAAAAATAAAGAGACCATTGCACTTTAAAAAAAAAAAAATAAAATATCATGTACAGTATATACAAATTATTTTTTTTTTAATATATTTAAAATAAAAAAAAACATGTACAGTGGTCTCTCTTGAGATACAGTGAAACCAAATGGAGGTTGGGTCATAAAAAAAACAAAATAATGGCAAAGGTAGACGCACCTGTAGAACCCGTATGTGCTGCACACACACTCATTTCAAAGCCACTACGTTTCCACCCAAGAAATTATAATATATCGGAATAGCTAAAGTATCGCAATATATAATGTATCGGCACTCTGCAATATTTGTAATATCGTATTGTGAGGTCCCTGCCGATTCCCGTCCCTAATTCTCAGTGGAAATAATGGTAATGTATTTATGGTAATTGTTACCATGGTAATTATAATGGAAACTAACATGCTATACAGCCTAGTAAGTAAGGCATGCTCTGTCTTTCTTTCTTCTGTGTTAGTATCCGCAACTCGTCGAACGCCCAGGTGAACAAGCTAACACTGACCAGCGACGAGTCGGCCCTGATCGAGGACGGATCCCACTCTGAAAACTTTGAGGACGGCAGAGACGGCCTGAACCGTGCCATGGACAACGAGAAGGACGGTGTCACCTACTCCTACTCCTTTTTCCACTTCATGCTATTCCTGGCCTCGCTCTACATCATGATGACCCTCACCAACTGGTACAGGTCGGTGATTCACTGTTTGTAGTGTTCTGCTCCAGGCGTAGTGTGCTAGAGAGAAAGTGCATGAAGCTCCCTTTGGCACACAAACACTGTCCACACGGTATAGGTCCTGTTTCAGTCGTGCTTCGCACGGTTTATTGTCACACATATTCC
>JAOEHI010024884.1:0-19196 GCA_025447815.1 Percopsis transmontana
GAGAGAGAGAGAGAGAGAGAGAGAGAGAGAGAGAGAGAGAGAGAGAGAGAGAGAGAGAGAGAGAGAGAGAGCATTAAATAAGTATATTTTTCCCCAGATGGACTATATTTTTTGCGTGAGTTTATTCTGTATGCATCTCAAAAGGATCTCGAAATGGAAATTTGTGTTTCTACATCCGAGCCCAATTCCTACCCACCTACCCTCTTCCCCAAAACCTGTCCCTTATCTCCACGCTCCAAGTTCATCTGTTCATAAACACGCATCGGGCCAAGGAAAATGTTTGGATAGGGGGATAACCGAGAGTTTGCTGGATTTAAAGCGAGGAGCTCCTTGTGCGTGTAACTCGCTGCTCACCGGGGGACCTCCTTGAGTCAAAAACAAGCAGTAAATCTTTCCCGCGTAATTCTCTCTATTTCCCCCCACCCCTTTCCTTTCAACACCGGCACAACTCTCGCCGGCATTCGTCAAAACAAGAAAATGCAGTTGTTGAATTGTTGAGCCAGAAGGCCCCCTCACCTAACACCTTGGGATATAACAGTGCAGAAGGATGGGTACTCCCCGTATTTCCGCTCTAGAGAGCAGAACCGGAAGCCCATGGTGGGTGGGGTGGGGGGGTTAACTGCGCTCTGAACGATGAATCCGCATCTCAGCAGAGATTTCACAGGCACGCTTTATGGCTTAAGGTCAGTGCAGCGGCGATGCCGCGCTTCAAGCGCAGAGGGGGTGACCCCAAGCCGAGGCGCTGTGCCACCCACCTGCGTGAGTGGCTGTCAGCCATCCCCGTGTATAATGTCACCCTCTGACCCAGTTGCCGTGGTTACCACCTCCTCCAGGTCCCTCTGGACTCTTGCCACAGATCTCAGAAGTGCCTTCCGAAGGCGCTAAAGGAAGAAACGGCAGAGAAAAAAGGGGGGAATAGAAAAGTATTGCAAAGGGAGATTGTGTGTGTGTGTGTGTGTGTCTTTGGCCCTCTCTGCTCCAGTGCTAGTGAGCATGAAGGCCCCCGGGGGTAACTTTCTCACTCTCTCAGCTGAAGGCCCAGACAGTATCCTGAACCTGTCAGGCTTCCCACAAGCCCTGTAACATCTGCACATGCCTTGCCACCCTGTTGCCGTGGTTACACTGGACCTCTAACTTGACTTAGAGCAAAGAGAGAAAGAATCTCTAAGTCTAGCTGGCATTGTAGGTGGAGTCACCCGGCGGTCCATTGTACACCCCCGACCACAGCCCCAACTGTTCTGTTCCAAGTTCTGACAGGAGCGACAACCAAAGCCAGCATGGTTGGCGTCTCCAAACGGACTTGCATGAGGCAATGGAGAGCGACTGATACAGAGGAGGCCATTTCACGCAACACAGCATCCAGGAAGCCAGTCATCAGGGATGCCAGAGGAAGGCTGCGTCTCTTTTCATAGCCGGCCAAACGAAGCAACCAGGCGTAGAGGGCCCTCCAGAAGACAATATCCCCCACCTAATACCATCTGGGATGAGTTTTCCTTCCTTCGTGTCGAAGCCTCTCACCCTCAAACTGTTCATTTCAGCCCTAATGAAAGTGCTTTGCTACTTAGATATTTACTCATTGAGCCACTTTGAGCTTTGCCACGTTCTCAGAAAGATGAGAATTCGTTCAGATAGGGTTTTGTGAATAGCACCCATCTACAGAAGGTTATCCATTCTATACTGTATGTACTTGTGAAAGAGGAATATGGAGATGACATAGAGAATAAATGGCACCTTCCTGGAAACACTTCAGCCTTTTTGATGAAGGACAGAGCCAAGCAACAGAACAGATAAAAGCAACAGAAAGGCCAACAGGAAACATGGATACATCTGTTTGGATCTGCAGTTCGGAAAATCTCCAATTTTGCCCCGCAATAATAATGCACTTAGCTGCAGCCGTGGGGCACAGGGCCTTGTGGGCTTAAAGATGAATCCAGAATGATAGAGCATGTGTGTTCTTAGCAAGAAAGACGGAGACAAGACAACAAAGAATTATGTATAAATGTTTGCATATGTGGCATCTACTGTATATTGACACCAAAAACTTGCTGTTGGATAACTCAGAAATTTATATAAAAAAATAAAAAAAACATGAGAAAAAACACATTTGGCTGCCTGAGGCGGTTAGATTCAACCTACAAGAAAGTCGATATGCCAAGTGGAAACCATAAAAGTCATGGATTTTACAGAGGGCCATAAAGAAGTATATTCTCTTTAAACCCCCTCTAATACAAAAGCAATCAGATGTTTTGGCGATAGGCCGCAGTTTTCTGTCACACCGTTTTACCCGAGCTAGTTTTCCTTTCTATTGTGTTGGAGATTTCACGGTCAAAATATTTCCCAGAAAAGCGAAAAATCGCTCAGTTAGAGCATATTATTCCTGAAAGTGGACCTCATGGGGAGATTTCACAATACTACTGGAGCCAGAGGGTTCTCACATAAATAAATCCTGAATTAAAGAACATCCATTTCAGGAACCATAGAACATGTTTAGTTCAGAGGCATTGCTTCCCTACACCAATAGCCACAAATAGGGGGAATGAAAGAGACTCCAGTTAAATGTGTATTGAAAATGAGATTCATTCAGAGGGGGATCTCTGTTTTCTTTAATGCCGAACATACTTTATTTTTCTGTCAAGAAGTGCCGCCTCCTGGGAGGAAAGTCGACCTGTGTAGCTGAATTGTTAATGCATTTAGGAATTACTGCGCTACACATTACATAAAGAAGCCATTTCCAGGTGAGGGGCAGTACGCAAGAGAACTCTGTATTCTGCAGATGTCTGTCTCCTGACACACTTATTCACGCGTTGTCACCTGAGGGAGGGAAATCACTTACCAATGTGAAAAATGTTCACTGGTGGGGGGCGCTCCGGTTTGTCGCTGTGTTTTAATGGAGCCCCAACCTTCTACTCACTTTTTCTTAGTTGAAGGTGAGGCATTATTCCCCCATTGACTTTTTAGTAATAAATGGTATTGATAAGACGTCGGCCCACCGGAATAATTTGACTCCTCTTCCCTTGTGTAAAAAATCTAGTATCACAAAGTTATAGCCATCCTTCTAATTGCAACACCCAAAGGTAACTTGTTGGCTGGAATGGTTGATGGAATTGTCTGTATTAAGTGAGGACATTTGATATTGTATATACACTCACTATCCACTTCATTAGACACACGTAGCGAATCTAATGAAGTCTAATGTAATGGTCCTGCAATATATCTCCCTTCATGATTGTTATAGTGTTCAGTTTATGTTAAAGGTGGCTATCCAACTGTATGATCATTTTGGAGGATGTTGATTGGGGTGCTGTCAAACCGTATTGAATTAAACACAAAGGGGTTTGTGTTATTTAGCCTAGCCTCACTGATTGAAATGAGGTGGCCAAAATAATACAAACACGTACAACACAATACAATTCAACAGCACCACAAACTACATCCTCCAAAATGATCATACAGTTGAATCGCCACCTTTAAATGGTTTCAACATGAACTGAACATGAGGGGCGATTTATTGCAGGACTGTTGCATTAGACAGCATTAGTTTGTCTAACTAATGAAGTGGCTGGTGAGTGTATATATGCACTGATACAGTATATACTGCATACACTATCTCTAAAGGAACACACAAACACATGTACTGTGCATACACGTGCAACTATACAATACAAACTGAATGCAGTCTAAAGGGGGGATGACATTCATCTTGTTAACACAAATGATGGCAGTGTAGACAGCGTGGAACTTTTAACAGCACCCTCCATGTGTTCATTTGAGCAAATCAGTTCCAAAGCACTCTTAGACACACATACACGCGCGTACAAGCAATTTGAGAGGGGGTGAAAGGTACCCCTCTTGTTAAAAATAAGGGTGTGTATTCCCCATTTTAAGGAAAATCAGTGAAAACAATGCCTCACTTCCCCAGAAACCGCCCTAATTTGATCCTCAAATCAACCGCAATATGCACACACACACACACGCACATCTGGTTGCATGCATGTAAAACATGCCTCTAGGAGAAGGAAAAGGCTTGTGTAACCAGAGCCAATTGGCCCTTATATAAAATGGAGAAATATGCGCAGTGTGTAAGTCTCTGACGAGCCGCTGAAAGCCTGTGACATGAATCTGAGCCTGGGGACCAATCATGCATTCCATTCTGCAAGTGTCAAGACCCTCGTATCTCAGCTTCTTGTTAAAGCGCAGCCCCGCCCCTACAATAGGAAGGGCGAATATCTCGCTGGCTCATATGCAGCACAGCAGCTCAGCTTTAAACCCCATCGTACATATCTCATGTGCATGAAACACATGTAAAACACATTTTTCCCCTGAGATATTGGCTCGAACAAAATACCTCCGCACAGACGCACTTGATCTATAAGCCTTTTTTTCTGTCTGGCTGAATAGCCCTCATTTATGAGCCCATGAATATTGTCGCCTGGCTCGGGGCTGCACTTAAACTCTATGAACTGGTGAATACTACCCTTAAAGTAGTGGTTTGGCGGCTCGATTAATGTACCGTGCAGACGGTGTTTTCTCTCTTATGGCATTTAGAGTGTCACTATAATAGCACAGGAATGACTTTATACAACTCCATTGCTTGCATCATTGAGGCATAGCTCTAAATAGATATACAGAAGGTTTAGTGTTTGGTTGCATTACAGTTTAGATCAAATTAACACTAGAAAAATTGTGTGTTTAACAGAACAATCATACAGTAGAACATACAGTGTAGCATTGCATTTACGATGTTTAGCAAACATAAACAAAAAGTGCCTATTTTTATGCAATTGATGTCCTCTCCTTTTGAAAATACTTCACATATTTGTGTCCATTCCCAGGCTTCAGGACTTCATGGTGCCACAGGGCCCCATTCATGCCGTTTTATGCACTCTCTCTTTTCTATATAAACGTTCATCTTACTGTCGACGAAACACCCTTCACCTGTTTTACATTAAGATAAGCCATAAACCTGTCATTTTATATCACGATTATTTAGCTGAACTTCGGCCTGTGATTTTGCCCCGCCTTTATCGCTGTGACGGAGAACGCTGTACCAGTGAGGTTTTTGTAGTCCCTCGCTGTGAGTTTCCGCTGTGTGTGGTGACCTCCGACCTCAGTGAACATCCATACATGGGCATAAAGAAGACCGTTTAATGCTTACTGGTGATGTACAGCCCGCGGTTCATCCAAGCTTACTCTGAGTTACTCTTCTACAGTCTACATTCTATATTAAAATGCGGCACCATGGTTTTCTGGCATGTTTCACTGCCAGGAAAAATTCTACAAAATGTACACCATGAGTGTGAATCTAATTTCTGCCACACATCTGTTGCTGTAGCATAAATCTTTTGAATATAAAAACATTATGGAAGGGTGAAGTGTTTAAAGCACAATGTACTTTTGTTATTCTTACCTCTGCATCTGCATTTTCATTCGCCGTTGACTTCCATTGTTTCTCGAAAACATATTTGTCTACAAACTCCTGTTTGCAGAATCAATTTTTAATTTAAGACAAATTTAGATTTTGGATTATACATTTAAATACAGTATATCTTAAAATGGAATTCTACAACAAACTGGACTAACTTGACAATGCATACTACCCGTAGAGATGGAGATTGGCTTTATAAACACGTTAGTATGTTTTTGAGAAAACAATAAAAGTTCCTTGTCTACCATGAGGGGTTGATTCGTAGTAAAAGTCTGCAGTAGGACTTACAGTAATTAGGGATGTCACGATTAATCAATTAACTTAATTAACTCGGAAATGGTCTTCTCGGGTAATAGCCATGGCGGAAAGCAAAGAAGCCACCGTGGATGAGATGATGAAAAAACAGAAGAAAGTTCAACGATTTGGGAACACTTCACTTTTGCATTAAAAGAAAATACAGTTACTTATCGCCATTGTAAAACTCAACTAGCATATAACCACAGCACAACCACAATGCAGCAGCACTTTAAGAGAAAACATCGGACATCTTCAGGTAAATTATGGAAAATGTCGGCTAGCTGCTAGCATACACTGATGTAGCCTATGGCAAGCCTTTTTAACATTTAATCGAACCACACTCCTATCTGTAATTACATTTTAGATATCCATAATGGCATTTCTCCTAGTCGAAATTGTATTCTTACTAGCCAGAATGGTAATTAAAGATATCCACAATAATATTCTTACTAGTAGAAATTGTATCTACAACTTTGATTGTACTAGTCAAAACTAAATGTAAGATATCTCAAAATCCTTAAAAAGTGTCCGTTTTAAAATGTATTAGCTAGACTGGATATGTGTTGCAGATATCGGTAATTCAGTTCTTCCTAGAGCTTTAAATTTCAGATATCTACAATCTTACTATTAAAAACTCCCATTTCAGATATTTACTACTGTTACTAGTCAAAACTTTAATTTATGATTTGCATTGTTTCTAAGTCAGAATTCTAATTGTAAATATCTGAAATTGCATTTTTACTAGTCATAAAGCCAATTGTGCATATCAGTGACTAATAATGACATCTCTCCTTTCTTTCCTATCCAAAACACTCGAACGCGCAGTCTCCGACCAACTGTCCTCCGACCAACTGTCCTCCGACCAACTGTCCTCTGACCAACTGTCCTCCGACCAACTGTCCTCCTACCTCTCACAACACAACCTCCTGGACCCTCACCAATCTGGGTTCAAGGCTGCTCACTCCACTGAAACCGCTCTTCTCTGACAGATCGCTCCTATCGATCCTTCTGGAATGGACACCTGACCAAACCCTGCCCGCTCACCACTGGGGTTTCACAAGGATCTGTACTGGGACCCTTATTCTTCTCACTGTACACGAGATCTCTTGGCTCTGTAATTTATTCTCACGGATTCTCCTACCACTGCTATGCCAACAACACCGAAATCTACCTCTCGTTCCCTCCATCTGACACGCAGATCTCAACTAGAATCTCTAAATGTCTCACTGACATCAGTGCTTGGATGTCTTCACATCACCTCAAGCTCAACCTTGAAAAGACAGAGCTAGTCTACCTCCCAGCAAAGAACTGCCCTCAAGTGGACCTGTCCATTACCCTTACACCAGTGTCCTCCTGTCCAACTGCAATGAGTCTCAGAGTTGTCCTGCACAATTGACTGTCCTGCGGAGCCAACATTGCCACAACGACACGAGCCTGCAGATTTGCACTCTACAATATCAGAAGGATAAGACCGTTCCTCAAAAATTTAGTGGCACAGCCCTAGTCCAAGATGTAGTAATCTCATGTCTAGACTACTGCAACTCTCTACTCACCGGATTACCCGTCTCTGCTACCAGAACCCTACAACGAATCCAAAATGCAGCAGCAAGTCTAGTCTTCAATCAACAAGAGTTCTCCCACGTATCCCCCCTCTTCCGAGACCTTCACTTGTTCCCCATCTCGTCCCGCATCCGATTCAAGACATTAGTGTTGGCCTACAAGGCAGCAAAAGGAACTGCCCCGCTCTACCTCCAAGCGATGGTAAGATTCCAGGCCCCAACCAGAACACTTCGATCTACCACCTCGACTGGCAGGCTGGCTCCGTTACTACGAGCTGCGCGTAAGAGTCGCGCTGCCCAGTCCAGACTCTTTTCTGTCCTGGCACCGCAATGGTGGAGGTCAGAACAGCAGAGTAACTACCGATCTTCGCAAGAGACTTAAAATCCACCTCTTCAAAATCCACCTTGATACCTCGGCCACTGATCTTTCTAACTCATAGCAGCAATCCTACTAACAAAATCCTCTATAACAATCCTAGTTCTATCCTGCTTTCCTCCTCCTTTAAAATTACTCCTTTCTACTCTGCTAGATCAACTCTTCGAATATTAGGCACAGAATTTAGGCTGATAGCAATTAATGACTGTGTGAGGAGTGAATGATAACTTTAGAGTAATGTATCAAAAATGCAGTGAAGTAACCTTATGACATGATGCTGTCTTTATTCTAGGAGAATGTTATTTGCTTGCAATAACTGGTGGTAAACCAGTTCAACTGTTGACAAATGTACTACATGTAAGTCGCTTTGGATAAAAGCATCTGCTAAATGCTGTAAATGTATTGTGGATATTCAAAATATGGATGGATATGGAAAATATGGATATCTGGAATGTTTATTTATTTAGATGGTGGAAGCACTAGACTTAATATTGAGGTAATTCAACTGCATGGTCGAGGGTTTAACAAAATTTGAGTAGCACTTTGAAACATTGAAAGTGACTTCTAGATATCTAAATATCTGAAGTAAATAACCCAAACAATAACCCCCATTTGTCACAACAACAACATAAAAGAAACAACATTGTTAGACACACATCTAGATAACCTTGTGAGACCTCCTGTTCTTGCATCTCCACCTTCTAGTGTCAGTGACACTGATTTGTGCACTGTGTGTGCCCCATATTTGTATTTTTTGGTCACAACAACCTAGCTAACAAGCCATCCTCTCAGAGCCCCATAAGCCAGCCTGTCAGCAGATTTGGTCCTGCGGTTCCCTTACCTCGCCACCACACACTGAACACAAAACTGGAAGCCTGTTGCCAGCTTTTTAATCCAGGCGTTTTATCAAACCAATCAGCACATTTCCAGCAAGAACATATCTAGACCGTGACTGAATGGGGGTTTCACAACATCTGCTGCTCAGGGAGAAAGATGGGAAAAAAAGAGAGAAAGAAAAAGTGAGAGTACAAAGACATTGGAATGGGTGTGAGAACGTTCTAGAATTTCTGGTATGTCATGGAGATCTAAGATCTGTGCCGCCTTTGCTCTGGGTTCAGGTCAATGAGCGGGCGGATCCGTGAAGGGGGCGGGGGTGGCTGCTAGGGGTCACAACACCAATGTTCCCCGGGGTAACGTCCTGCTTCTTATTCCTTTGTCTTGTTTATTCTTCCATTCATGTTTTGTTTTTCATTTCTTTCTTTCTTTCTTTTTTGTTTGTTTCTTTTGACAACTTTCCTTCCTACCTTCCTTCCTTCCTTCCTTCTTTCCTACCTCATTTACCCTTCCTTCCTTTTTCCTTTCTTCCACCCTCCCTTCCTTCTTTCCTCCCTCCTTCCCTTTCTTTCTCCATTTCTTCCTTCATTCCTTCCTTTTTCGCTATACTTTCTTTCTTCCTTCCTTCCTTTCTCCCCCCTCCAGCCCAGTGCGGTGGTGCGAGGTTACCACAGCAACAACAACAGCAGCAGCAGCAAGACAACTGCGGCGGCCATGAGTCCGAGCTTCAGCTCCCAGTGGACCCCCGGCTGTGGCGGCAGCCGTGGGGCCTGGAGCGGGCACCTGCTCCCCTGTGACGGCCTGCAGCAGTACCCCGGCCCCCACCAACATCCACCCCACCACCACCACCACTACCACCAGCAGCAGCAGCCCACACACTCTAGCTACGCCTACTGCCCCACCCAGCCATCTGTGAGTACGCAACCCTCCTCTGTCTCTCTCTCTTCGCTTCCTATTCCTGAAATCGCTCGCCTGTCGACGTTCTTCCCTGACTGCCAATGTCAGAGAAAGGCCAACGCACACAGCCGGTTGTCATTTATCTCCGTCTCCCTGCTTTCTTCTCCATCGTTCACCTCCTCCCTTTAATCTCTTCCACTCTCTCTCTCTCTCTCTCATTAAATATCCCCCCTTTCTCGCTGTCTTTTTTTCTTCGGTGTCTCCCTTTGTGTCTCTCTCTCTCTTTTCAGTAACTCCATTAGTTTTGCTCTCGTCCGTCTGCTGTATTGACAGTGCACCGAGAGACTAATTGAGGCAGAGGCGCTTCTGGAAGCCTTCCCTCGTCGTTATCCTTGGAATTAATTGCCATGCCGCAGTCCGTTTGATTTGACTTTATTGGCGGGATCTGGCCGTCTGAGTAAACGGGTGGCGAGCATCTCAAAAGCACAGGGACCCGCCAAGCTCGGGAATTTGATCATCAGCGTGTTGCTGTCACGGCCGCTGAAGCACAAAGGAGTTGGCAGACTTCTTGTTCTCACTCACCGATCACTTTTTTGGTTCTCTTTTTTAATGAGTGTATTTATATATGAGGTACCACATTGAATCTACAGTATATGTGGGTTGTGCTTTTATTTTGTATTGCTCAAGTCTACTATGTATTTATCCTGCACTGATACCACACCGATGCAACTTAAAGTGATAAATAAACTTTAGTAAAACCCCTAGCTTTGTAGCTTCCTTACCTTAAAGCCACTACAGACAAGTATCAAATGATCATTATGAGATGAGTTTGGGTCCCACGGTGTGGTACATAGTGAAGGATGACACTTTCTCTGTTTAGATTGAATCAGATGTCCTGCTTTTCCCTGCATGTTTCCGCTCTCTAAAATTACTGATGTTTTTGGGAATTAGCAATACAAAACCAGATCTTAGGGTTGCTTCCATCGAATAAAAATCCCAGTGGGAAGTCCATTAATAATACAGTTGGTAATAGAGTTGGTGTTTTCTTAACCAAATTGATTTAGTTTTAACAAAAGTCCACAAGCTGGTGTTTGGAATGAAATATTTGGTTTGGTAGCTTTCATTGTATGTTCTCTCTACAAAGCCCAACTCACATCATTGGTCAAGGCGCTTCACACCAAGAACTACAGTATGTGGTTCTCACAAATCTTGTGGAAACTAGGGATGTTAACAATTAATCGATAATCGAATTTGGTCGATAACGGGGAATTTGATCGATCTAACTTTCGTATCAAATAAAAATATTTATCATGAACAACTGTAGCGTCGTCTTGAATTGTATCAATGTGAGGAAATACTTTACGGCAGCAATGAGACATTACATACCAGTGTGCGCAATTTAACAATTTTTAGGAGACAGAAGACTAGCCTCACGCAGCCATATGCTGAAATGTGATCACATGAGCAGTTGCTGTGCACAGTAGAGAGTGAGAGAAGAGAAAATGCAGCATGTGAAGCAAAGTTTGGTCTGTGACCATTTTGATTTTAAAAAACGACCATGCCCACTGCAGTTAAAACTCCTAGTGGAAGCAAGGGGAAGGTACGCCTTCTTAGAATTAAATGACGTGAAAATCTCTAACAATACACTTGAAATAAACTCTATTAAAAAATTTCACATCGTTGGCTACCTATTTGATTATCTACATAGACTATGGGGAATAGAATAGCTTTTCAATGTGAAATCGTCATATGCTTATTGCTTTACAGACAGTATTGCTTGCATGTACATTAATGCTGTTGAAGTGAAGCCAAACTAGGTTCACGCCCACTTGGATTCCCTTTAGAAAAATTCGTCAATCACTGTTATACCGCTCTGGCTGGACTGTGAAAGAGAAAAAAATGTCCAGGGGGTGAGTAGAGGAAGCCCACAAATGTTTGGATTCCATGAAAACATACACTAAATTACCAGTGGGCAGGCGAGTGAACCCATCCTAATTCAACCTAGCATGCATTTCAAGACATTTGTTACCTGAATTACATAATTCTTCGTTTGGTCTTTGAAACACATTTTCTTTGTGTTATAGTGAGTGATGACTTTATTTGGACAACAAAACTTTGGTCAATATTAAACACATAATTAATGTTTGTGGAGAGAGATGGCAATTGTTGTCCATGTAGTGTCCAGGTCCAGCATCTCCCATTCGACGGGTATAGAGCATAAGCATTTTGGCTACCCCTAGCTATGGCTGATCAAATTCCTAACTATAAAATTAGATTTTAAGTTTAACTTTGAAGGTCACTACAGTAGTAGCACACCTAACCTCAGCAGGTAGGGCTTTCCAGAGTACTGGGGCACAGTATGAGAAAGCTCTAAATTCTGCTGATTTCTTTTTATGATGATGGATAACAAGCCTGCATTCTGTGAGAGTAAGGCTCGAGGTGGTACATTTAGTATCATTAGTTCAGATAAATAGGAAGGTGACAATCCATTTATTGCTTTATAGGTGAGCAGGAGGATCTTAAAGTCACATCTGAGAAACATTGGTAGCCAGTGGAGATCATCCAGGATAGGGGTTATATGGTTAAACCTTCTAGTTTTAGTAAGGATTCTGGCATCAGCATTCTGAACTATCTGAAGACTTTTTACGTATGATCACCCAATGGTAGCATACAAATAGAGAACAACAGAGGGCCAAGCACATAACCCTGTGAGATGCCACAAGTAACCTTATGGTAATCTGAGGTCACTTACCATGAGTTACACAGTGTACTCACAGAAAAGTATGAACTAAACCACGAAAAAGGGCTAACTCACTTGTGCCGAGATACGTTTAAGTCCCATAGCAATAACACAGACATACATGTAAGTATCTGAGTCTATAGCAAGTCATTAACAAGTCATTAACAACTCTCATAAGTGCAGTCTCGGTAGAGTGGAGCGCTCTAAATCCTGATTGAAATATTTCAAATAAATCGTTTGCAGTCATATGGTCAACAAACTGCTGTGCTACAATTTTTTTCTGCAATTTTTGAGATGAAGGTGAGATTCGAGAGCGGCCTGTAGTTATTACGAATTTCAGGAGCATGGCAAGGTTTTTTAAGTAGGGGTTTAATTACAGCTGTTTTAAATGTGGCAGGTACAACACCAGATAAGAGGGATGTATTAATAATGTATAGAGTATATAAAGTATAGAGGGTCCTAGGATTTGAAATAGCTCTTTAACAAATTTCCCAGGTAGTGGGTCAAGTAAACAATTAGTAGGTTTAACTGTATTTACTAATTTTGAAATGGTGTCAAGGAACACGGTGTCAAAATGGCCAAGCATATCCACGTCATCTACTTTTACGCTCTCATTTATTTGAATAGGAGAAGGGTGGTGGTTGGTGTGGAGATGATGCACTAATTATTAAGGGTTGGCCTACAAGGCAGAAAAAGCAACTGCCCCGCTCTACCTCCAAGCAATGGTAAGATTCCAAGCCTCAACCAGAGCACTTCGATCTACCACCTCGGCTGGCAGGCTGGCACCTCCGTCGCTATGAGCTTGCGCGTAAGAGTCGCTCAGCCCAGTCCAGACTCTTCTCTGTCTTGTCGCCGCAATGGTGGAATAAGCTCCCTGCAGCGGTCAGAACAGCAGAATCACTACCGATCTTCCGCAAGAGACTTAAAATCCACCTCGGTACCTCGGCCACCGATCTTTCTACCTCATAGCACCAATCCCACTAACTAAAATCCTCTATAAAATTCCTTGTTCTATTCTCCTTTTCTCCTCTGTTAGATCAGCTCTTAGAATATTAAGCACTTTGCAAGAATTTAGGCTGCTAGAAATTAATGACGTGATGACTGTGTGGAGTGAATGATAACTTCGAGTAAAGTACTAAAAAAGGAAGTGAAGTAACCTTATGACATGCTGCTGTCCTTATTCTAGGAGAATGTTATGTGCTTGCAAAAACTGGTGGTAAACCAGTTCAACTGTTGACAAATGTACTAATTGTAAGTCGTTTTGGATAATAGCATCTCCTAAATGCTGTAAATGTTAATGTAATTACTTCTTGAATCAGGTCAATTTTCCGGGTAAAGAAAGTCTTTTGCTGTAAAAGGAAAGCAGACGACTGTTTCTTGGTTAGTTTGGAGACGGTATCAAATAAGACTCTTATTATTTTATTTTTATTTTTATCTTTATTTTTATTAGTACTGAATAATGTTGAGTAATATGCCGATTTAGCCGCTGAGAGGGCACGTTTGTATTTTAACAAGCTATCATTCCATGCCTGATGAAACAGTCAAGTTTTTTTAACGCCATTTTCGCTCAAATTTTCTACAGGTTTGCTTAAGCATGCGAGATTCGACTGTAAACCACGGGGTCGGCCCCTTAGTTTGCATTTACAATTTTTAACGGAGCATCCGAGTTTAATATATCACTGAGCGTCGCAATAAAGTAATTTGTTAGAATATCAACGGGGCCGTCGCGATCTGTAAATATTGCAGTGGCTGTTCACAATCGATCACCAAGCATTGTAATGGTTGATTTGATTTAGATTTGATTGAAAAACATGCGTTTAGTATTTTCTGTCATAGGCAAAATGTTAATGTTTTTGGTCGATTCATTGGTTAAAATGACATTGACATTCCACATTGACAAGTGGAAACACTTCAATCAATGTGATAGATACGTTATTCAATACGTTATTCAATCAATGTGATAGATATGTTTTTAAGAATGAATGAAACCCAATTTACATGAAAATATTTTGTTTATTAAATACAATGGCCAAACATACAGAAAATGTCATCCCGAATGTCAGCATGTGGACTTAAGATAACTGAGATAACAAAGCTATAAAGTCAGGAAGTTTTACTATGTGAGTTTAATATCCCTATAAATTCCCTGTAGCTCAATTTCCAATATGTTGAGACAGCCTTGCTGCCTCCGCATCCAAAAAAGTGAGAAAATTCAATTGGATTTAAATGTGATAATAATCACTCACATTTACTCACTTTTTGCACACACCACTTCTTTTCTAGCTATGCCCACGGCTCTAGGATTCAGCATTTTAATGAGCCACTCGAATACGTGAAATGAGGTAGGACTACATTTGGTTTGACCGTTTGGTACTGTCTTTACTGTATCCTTGAGAATTCGTCTGGTGAGACTCTAGAGAGGCGAGTTGATGCAGTTATGTATAAACAGGAAACATAAACAGGAACATTCCTGATGGGGCTTACGGAGACGGAGGGAGGGAGGCTGTAGCTGTGGTCTGACTAGCTCGCTCACATGTGCATCTCTCTCTCTCTCTCTCTCTCTCTCTCTCTCTGTCTCTGGGTGTGTGTGTGTGTGTGTGTACTGGAGCTTTTTGGAACACCATGTTCCTGTCTGTACTTCACAGCCACTTCCCCTAGGGAACACAAGCATCAGACTCACCATCCACCAGCACAGGCGTCAGGCCTGTCAAAACTCTTTCCACGCTGTTTAACCAGACAGGGCTGGCGCTCCCTGAAGCAACCCTAGCACCCAAGATAGTTTTGTCTTCCTTTGAATAAGTGTGCTCATCGATTATCTTAGTGCTAACATGACTTATGGGACTTCCCATCCTAAATTAACTTTGCTCGCCTTAAAAAAGAAAGGAATTTGGCCCTTATTATTATTTTCTGAAGGACATTTCCAACACATCAGTATTTCATGTGGTATAAAAACTAATTTTGATTAATACATTTTCATGACTGAATTATGTATTTACAAGGAAAGAGCAATGTGGATAAAGCAGGGAACTGTTTGTGTCTATGACTACTGGATGAAGCAAGTGTGCGAATATAAAAAGTTCTTGGACTGAAAGATCTAAAGCAAGTTCTTTATGGAGAAAATGACATACTGTACAGTACAAACCCACCCCCGCCCATTGACATACAAAATGACATTTACGAGCTCTATAGTCTTCAACACTGTTGTAATTAATTCCCTTCATAGTGCCAACAATGACACATTTGGTGAGCAGCTTAAACAGAGCATCAAAGTTCAATAGTTTACAACCTCCTTGAAACGGCAATGTTCGGCAATATTCCCCACATGGCCATGGATCCACTGCGGAAGCAATATATAGTAAAACAACAGAAGCTTCTTTCTTCCTTTGTTATTTGTTTTCCCTGTTTCTTTCTCTTTCTTTCTTCCTTTCTGCCCACCCTCCTTTGCTCATCCAAATCTCATGTGGCTGTCTTTGTTTTTGTTGGAAACCGACGGCCACACCTCCCTCCGTGTCCCGCTAGCTCTCCTCGGTTACAAACACATCAAACACTTACCCTCGCCTCGACTTTTGACTCCCACAGCCCACTCGGGTGACTGGGGCAATGTTTTTGCCATAGCGGGGGCAGTTGTTTTGTCTTTTTTAGCCGTTTTCGGCCTCCGCAGAAAGCAATTTCGGCCCCGCTATCAGGCGCTAATCGTCAACACTCCGGCCTCGAGGAAGGGACTCACAAAGCCTAGAGGTGTCTACCCCAGACCTTTATAGTGCACAAATCCCTGGGTCCAGCTTGTGAACGCTTCCTTGTGTACTTCAACAAAGCCTCTCATTTAAAGCACATACATGAAGGGTAAATCCCTGCAGTCCGCAAACATACCAGCCCCCCTCTTTGTTTTGCATAAGCCCCCGTATTCCTCCTCCACATCCTTGCTTTTTCATTGGCTTCCAAAAACAATTGTATTTTTAGGCAAATTAGATACAAAGAATGCCAGAGAGAGAGAGAAAAATAAATACATTTTAAAATATCTGTGAGGAAAACCAAACTGATAGCTCAGCATGCGCCTGTCCTCTCGGATGAGAGCGGCGGGGCAGATAAAGCCAAAGTCAGAGGAGGGGAGAGACCCAGCAGAGATCAAGACGCTTCGCCTCCAGTGGTTTTGTAATTACAATGGAAAGCGGATACGTCTCCTCTTTTAATATGTGTATGCGTGTGGGGGGTGGGGTTCCCTGGAGGGGCCGGGTCAGAAGGTGCGACACTCGCAAAGAGAGCAGGAGCTACAGATGTTAAAAGACCAAAGAAAGGGGTGGTGGGTGGGGGCTAGGGGGGGGGGGGGGTTAGGCCAACGCCGGAGAGGCTGTGCGCGCGGGTCACTGTATCATAACGTGAATGAAATAGCAGATTGTGGAGGAGTCTGAAGGGCGGTTTGGAGACGCGCGCGCGCCGCCGTGTAGGTGGAACACAAAGTCCGTTATTTTAAGTTTTTAAAAAAATACAGAGATCCGTTATGGTTCATGTTGCAGACCGCGGAACATTGTGATTCCGGCTGCGATCCTTTATTGTTATTGCCTCCTATAACCCCCCTTATGACCACACGGGTTGAAATAAAACGTTTAACCCTAAAATAGCGGCTAGAGTAGGCTACATTATATATTTTAAATTGTCAGGTTGAGTTGAACAATAGGCTATTAGTGGAAGAAATAGGTCGTAGCATTAGGAGGACATTTCAAGTAAACATTCAGAAATGTAACTAACTAAAAAAGTACATTATATATCTTAGATACGGAGACACATGGGCGTAGTGGGCGCGCGCATCCACACTTTCAGTGGCGTTTCTTCCTTTTACAGCTCGCGAGAGGGGACTGATCCGTCCGTCCGACTACGGTCACCGGAGCCACGCACACCAGGCGAGGCTCGCGCTGGCCCGTGTGTTTATTTTCCGTCCGTGTGCGCCCGCGCGTCCAGGCGACGTCATCAGAGGCTCCGCCGTGACGTCACGCAGTCGAGAGTGACAGCTGTGGGGGAGGGAGAGAGGGAGAGAGGGAGAGGGCAAATGTTGCTCCCTCTCTCCCACATCTCGTGCGCCACACTTCGTAGCGCACCACTATCGGGGTCAGACCGGATCTCATCCCCAACTTTCCCTCCGAACCTCTCGCGACTGCACCCCCCGCTAAAGCCTGCCGTCTGCTCCCGGCAGCCCACGAGGGTTTCAGCGCTCGCTCGCTCGCTCGCACCCTACCGCACCCCGCCCCACTCCAACCCATTCCATTCCCCCGCGCGCGAGCCGAGCGCGCGTATCCGGAGGGGTCCGGGGCGATGGAGGGCGGAAACGACCCGGGGGTGATGATGCTCGCGAGGAGCGCCGAGGAGCGAGAGCCGCCGCAGGGCAAGCGGGCACAGGGGAGCAGCCGCGGCGCGAGCCCAGCCGCCGCCGCCCCGTACTCCCTGGACCGGGGCGGGGACGCGGAGGGGAGCGCCCGGGGCATGGGCGTGCTGTGCGCGGACGCGAGGAGCCGCCGCCGCCGCCGCCACCGCCGCCAGCAGCAGCAGCAGGACGGTTGCAGCAGCTCCGACGCGGAGTCCGACTTCTACGAGGAGATCGAAGTGAGCTGCACGCCGGAGAGCCTGGAGTATGTGCCGGCCAAAGGTAGGCGGGCTTGTCGACGCCGCTTGTGGCAGTTGGTAACGGGGACGCCGTCCGCGCTCCGCTCACCGTGAACGTTATCTCTTCCGTTGCGCTGGCAACAACATGGCTGTTCCCAACCCCAGCAGAACCGTTAACAGTGGGTGTTTGAGCCCGTCTCGGCGGGGTCCGCATAGGCTATTTTAGGCTACTTTAAATCCGCTGCATCTCCCCTTTGTCGGCGTCACAGCTAAATGTCCGCATAGGCGTCAATATTCTACGCGCTTCTCTCGTCTTAAAACTCGTTACGCCACACTACTCGTTGGCGCGAGGTCGTCTGCGGCGTTTAAAAGCGGCCGAAAACTCGTTTTAATTTCGTAGCAAAATGGTCGCGCTTTAGTGTCACGCTCGCACAGCTGTTCTGGTGGCGGTCCGCCGGGGCGAACACGCGCGCCCAGGGGGATGATGAGCACGGTGTTTAGGGGGGGGGGCACCGAGTTGAGATGCCCCCCCCCCCCCTCCGGTGTGACCAATCGAATGTCTCATTCTGACAAAGTAGGCTAATAAACTAATTGTGAAACGGCTCTAAAAAATAAACAAATAACCGTAACGATTTTTTTAAACACGCGTTAATTTAATTCGTATGTTTTTTGGATAAAGCGGAATGAGAAAACACGTGTTTTGTTCGGTATAGGCACACATTTCCCTAAAATGGTCCGTTAAAAACCAAAGTAAATATTAAACAGTTAATGACGTGTGTGGCTGCCACATTTTTAGGCCTGCGTTTTGGAAAAGCAAAAAAAATAAATATAACGACTCCAGCATCTGCTGCAAATTAAAACGCGTTAATTTTATTAATAATTTGAGACCGTAAAAATCCTCAAAATGTCACGGTATACCAAAACATGAACACGGTGAATTAGAGGTTTTATTTATCTCCTCTGTTTTGTGTGCGAAGGCCGGAAGGGCAACTCCCCCTGCCTGCCCGGGGAGGGCAGCGCCGACCTGGGCAAGACCGTCCCGAGCAGCCAGGCCTCGCTGTACGCCGCGGACCAGATGAGGCGGTACCGGACGGCGTTCACGCGCGAGCAGATCGCGCGCCTGGAGAAGGAGTTCTACCGGGAGAACTACGTCTCGAGGCCGAGGCGCTGCGAGCTGGCGGCGGCGCTGAACCTGCCCGAGACGACCATCAAGGTGAGGGGAGCTCCTCCTTCGCGAAGCTTCGGGAAATAAACGGTTTAGAAAATATTCTGCTAAATTCGAAAATTTAGCAAAAACAAGGAGCCCAATTTTATTTTTTACCGTGGGGTTGATAAACCCGTAAGAACGTTAAATGAGCGTTTAGATAACCCAGAGAGACTAGTGCAAAGATGTATCTTATAGGCTACATTACAATTTCCGTTGAGATGATGCCATTTAATACCTTCTATTGTCGTCCTAACACAGAATTATAG